>VUJU01001852.1:0-18791 GCA_009835225.1 Aphis craccivora
TATGGGAATGTCGCACTATCAATTAGAACGATATTAATATGGAAAATCACCAAATTTATCGTAAAAGGCCACGAAAAACAGTTTTTTTGAAAACATTAAATTATGTGGAATACTTGGTGAAGGAGTAGGTTTTTACATAAAAATTTTTACAGATATGATCTTATGTGACGAAAAATGAATTTTTATGCATAAAACGTAAAAAATGTAAAATTTAAATTTCCTTTTGTGCCCACAGCCACTCTTAGTCAGTTTTTTTCTAAAAAAACTAGTTTTACCTATTTTTATCAGTGTTTAATAAAGCGATTATTTCATCACCCATGTTAGTTTAGGTTCCACTACTTTTGTCTGCTTGTTGAACATCAGCTTGCTATTGAATTTACGATTAACTTTACCATTTTTAGGGCACTCACTAATAATATGCAGCCTTTTAAAGAGCACCTCAAAAAATTGATTACAATTATAAGTACCTATTAAGTACTTATTTTACCTTTTTTAATGTTATTAGTTAATTTTGTATAGTGCACTTCAGAGGTTCTCAACTTCAGAGTCACAAACTTTTTTTTTGGCTTGTAAAAATTGTCAATTTGAGTTTACAATAAAAAAGGTAATTGTGGGCCCAGTTTACATTTGCTCTTTTTTATGTATTATATAAAATTGATTTACTAATTATTTAATGATCGTCACTTTAAAATACTGGTCTACATTGTTTATTTTTGTTTGGGTCGTTAGAACAATTTAAATCTTTGTACTAAATGAAATTATATTATCGTTATTTTTTACATGGCACCCGACATGGCTTCCATATTAATAGATTGTGTATACAGCCAACAATGGACATAATAGTTGGTGAAAGTCGGTGTTCGCTATATTATTATAGTTATATGAGACCCTAAAATCAGCTAGTACTTTATTCACTTACAACTACCGGATAAAGTCTATGGATAAAGACGATTACTACAATATATGACACCTAGAATCTGTCGATACGTCTTGGTGAGATGATTATGTAGGTGTACACGTGAAATCGAATTGAATAATAAATACGATTATTCATGTTGATTATTGATTGAGGCTGTCGAAACTTTGGAAGCAAGACCCACTACACTGCAATGTGGTTTTGATATTTTGTTAATTAAATTATATAATATTTTTCGGTATTTGTATAGCACCTCGACATTATGATATTATTTATAACATTTTTCAATATTTTTTTATTTTTAGAATCAACGTACTATTTGGTTTTTTATAACATTATAACATACATTCAATTCAATTATTCTGTAGTTAGATTTGATTTGATTTTATTGTAAGTATTATCGATATTGTCATTTCTATTATGTGAATGCCGTTGTTTTAAATAAAACACATTCGATAATTTATTTTAGTTACCTGTAATGTTGAATAAAGAAAAATTTACCTTTAAATGGTGTATAACTTTAAGTGTTTTTATTTGACAAAATTATTTTAACCAAATCGTTACAAGTATCAGGTTATGTATAGGTAGTATTTTTTGTTTAAAGATTGACTGATATTTTCATATGCTTGACACGCGTCGTAGTTTAACTGTCTCGTGGACACTCGAATTAATATTAATGAGCCGGAGCCTAGCGCGATAAATAATAATATGATGTGTGTCTGAACCCTTGTCACGGGGCGAAAAAAGAAGCAAAACATGACAGACGCGGGTATTTCGACGATAATAATAATAAAAAAAACTGTCGTTGTCACCGTGTTACGTGGGGACTGCTGTTGCACACTCGTCGTCGTGAGTGAGGTCGTTTCGCCATATTATTATTTCTCGTGACATTTCAGATATTATTTAATTTTGATGCAGTCTAGTGCGAATTATTTCGTTAGATATTATTTATAACGTTGTAATCTCCGTTTAGTTCGACAAACGAAATTTCCTGTACAACAAGCCAGCAAACGGTTCATGTTATAATTCACCAAGAATTCTCAATTTCGTTTTATCTTTAATCGTGAATTTATTTATATTCTGATTTTTGGAACTTTTAAGTGTAGCCACTATAGGTAGATACTTATAAATACTATAATATTATTTTCAAACACTTATTAGATTAGATTTAGATTTTTCATCTTATTAATATAATGAAGAAGTGCTATAGGCTATAGCTATAGCAGACTTTTTTCTTTAAAATGAGAATTTCCCGTTAATTTATTCTAAATAAATTATTGAGATGATTTATATATGTTGTGATTGAAGTATTAGAAAAATTCTAACTTAGACAATTTGTACAGACATTTCGCATAAATCCTTCACTTATTTTGAATACTATCCATCACTGGCGTCACCTTTGAAAACGTTATAAGAAAAACAGATATTTTTTGTAGAATCGGGTTTTTATAATTATTATTATTATACTATTTATAAATTTATAATCGATTAATCGATTAGATAAGTAGGATTTGTTGTATTGGTTGTAATAAAAAAAACAGAATATCAATATGTGAATTCCTATGTACTTTTAATTGCTGTATTATAAACATGGACTGAAATTTAAATAACATTATAATAGCTATGTATAAGTTTCAGATTGGGATATAGAATGTTCGAAAGAACAACTCCAAGCTATAATAAAAAAAACCTTAGCTGTTGTAGGCGTACGCTTGCAGAGTTATGTAATTAAATCACCAATAATCGTTATGGCAAACATATCGGCAAATATATCGTTATATATATTATTATATAGTTTTATACTTATATAGGTAGTTATTAGTTAGTAGGGCAGTGCACGCCTGAATCACTAGTTATTAAATAAATTTAAAATGTCGTGTACCAGATTCCTATAGTACAATAGTAATTATAATATTATATACCAGGTATACTGAATATTTTATTATTCGTATCATATACAGTATACACATATTATAATATAATAATATAGTCTTTGTATACTGATATTATATTATTTATTTATAGTTAAATTATTACATATTGTAATTTAATTAAATTAAGATACAATATTGTACTAACTGTTGCTGTAAAAATGAAATTGAAATTTATTCTTGTTAATAAAATTAATATTATTATTACAAGTTCTAGGTATAATTTAGGCATATTCTTGTAGTTATGAATTGAATTATAAATATTTTAATGCGTACTTCCAGTCGATTTTCTCGCAGAACTGCAGCTATATTAGACAATTTAAATTTTGCAGTGGGATATTATTATGCATAAGGTCATCGGCATGCGCACATATAGTTACTGTACCATAAAACTATACGCATTTTGTGGTGAATTTCTTTCCACAAAATATTTTATTATATTGATTTATCAAAAATTGATAATTTTCTTTTAAATAATAAAAAAAAATTCGAAAATTTTTATTTTTACCATGTATGGAGGCTGTTGATATCTGTTGCTGATGGTATCTATATGTACTTTTCATTTTATAATATTATTTCACAGGGCAAAGTTTTTCGTACAAATTTACAACTAAGCTTGCATGTACATTGGTACGATGAATATTAATTTATAACAAAAAAGTCGTGAACATTTTAATTTTCAATGTGATAGGGTTGGAAATACGTACCTTTTGTCCAATATTAAGTGATTTTGATTTTAATAGGAAAAAAGTGTATAATATTATCAATTTCAGAACTAGATTTGAATTTTCACGGGATTGATATCCTTTTTACTTACAAAAAACAAATTCTCAAAAAGTTAATTTTTACTATAGATGAGGGTCGTTACCACCTGTAGTTTGCAGTCTGTATACTCATATTTTTCATTTTATATTTTTTACGGAAGAAGAAGCGACATACCAATTTTTAAACTAATCTTATATAATGTATTTCATGTGAATGGCATGCAATTTTATTTCACTATGACGTTTAAAAAAACAAAATCAATATATCTATTAAAGATGAATTTCATTTTTCCCCAAAACAATATTACTTTATTTTGCGTCCTAAAGAGAAAATGAGAAAAAATACGATTTACATAAATCGTGTAATTTTTTTATTTTATGGAATATGAATGCATAATTGCAATTCATCTACTTAAGTTTCATAACAAAATTATGGCCACATGATATTATGATACAATATATGTAATACATGACCTACCTATTATATATAGGTGTACCTAAAATTGTGTAAATACTATGACTATTAATTAATGAGTGGAGTGCTTTTGCAACTATATTATTTTTGTGAATATAATATCTACGAGTATATTATACTATTAAAGTGCCTGCATTTATTTTAATCACGCTTGACACTGTAAACAAAATAAAACAGAGGATTAGTCTCGCATACACATATTACGGTTCATTAAAATAAAATCACGATTTTACATTGTTGTTTTTTAACGCCGTTTTCAAAATTTTAAACTACGCACAAGGTTTGATCATCAAAATTGGTATTTGGATTGAGCTGACGCGAGTGTAGGTACGATTTTACCGCAATGAGTGGTATTCATCGTGTGTTTTTTCACGAACGATGATTTTTAACAGCTTCAGTTCAAGAATATAATTTAAACATGATTTTATTGGTGCTGTTTAAATCAAAAATTAGACAGGTTAAAAAAAAACACAATTTCGTTTATTGATTTTTCAAACATAAATAGTTTACTTTATTATTCACAAATTTGTTTGAAGAAAAAAATTGGGCAAGTACCTACAATTCTCAAATGTTATCAATATTTTACATGAGTGGAGTACACAATATGTCAATAAAACATAATCATATAAACGTTTATAACAACATTTTGTCTATAATATATACATATAATATTTAATATAATATACATGACACTTATCGTGGAAGACGCACGTGTATAGGCATAATCAAGGGGGGGGGGCAAGGGAGAACTAGTCACAGATATTTTACCGAGAAGGCGCTAGTGTATTTTTTTCCACACACCCCCTCCCCTCATAAAAAAAATATCTCACCAAGTTAACTTATTGGGTACACATTAAACATGTACTACAATATAAGATAAATACCGCAAACGTCGTATTCGAGTATTTATATTAAATAGTTGTGGAGTACGCTAGTGACATTGTCAAGTGAATTTCGGACCTGGTACCTATACTAGACTGCTGTTCAAGGGATGACCAACAGTATTTTCAACTCTTTGACACAAGAATTCGTTTATGTTCTAAAGACACAACTATAATACAAACGCCACTGCAGTCAACGGCGTTGATCCATAATTATAATATAGTGTGTACAATGTACATGGTATTGAATGGTACGTCGGTATTCAGGTATAACTGTTCAAACGGTTATAATATTATATTTCACTATTGTATGACACAGTTCTTGTCGTCCACCGACTGCTGTTGCTGTTGCTGTAGGTGCTGTGGCGACTGGCCAGCGGCCGCTGTCCTCCTGCCGGGCGATCGGTGGGCCGTGGCCTGCTGCTTGGCGTACGCTATGGCATCGTTGGGCACGTACGAGATCCTGGCCGCGGCGCCTGCTCCCGGGCCGTACGGCCGGCGGGCCGGTAACCGGTACACCGACAGGTCGTCGAGCTCGCTGCCAGAACTCGATGAGCACGTGGAACAGCAACCGTGTTCGGCCGACGAGTCGTCGTCGTCGTCGTTACCGGTCGGCGGCGGTGGGGGCGGCGGAATCGGTCTGCTGTTCCGGCTCCGGCTCCGACTCCGGTTGTTCCGGCCTTCCCGACGCCGACGTCTGGTCCGCCCGGAAGTCGGAGGGTCGGTCGACGACATAGCTGTGCCGTCGAAGCGGACGGACCTCCTGCCGCCGGTGGCCACCGTCTCGGGCGTGGACGACGACGACGAAGCACGACGCGACTGCGGCGGCGCGTTTGCGGCCGCAACAGTGGAAGTGGACGGCGGAGTGGCGACGGCCAGTCGCCGGTCGTCCACGGGCCGTCGGTTCGAAGACGAAGAAGACGGCGGCAATGGTTCCGCGGCGGAGGCTGCAGCCGCAGTCGTGAGTTTTTCGAACTCGTTCAGAAGCCTGTCGGTGATCTCGTCGTCCGAGATGAGCTTTTCCAGGAACTTTTGCGGAAGTTTTCCGTTGCTCAGCAGCCGTTGCAGCTCGTAAAGCGTGTCGTCCAGCCGGCCGCCGTCGGTTCGGTCGACCGCGATGACGGCTGACGACGTGGCCGAGAACCCGTGGCCGCGTGGTCTGCCGCCGTTGCCGTCGTCGTCGGTGGCCACGTCGCCGTCGTCGCCGTTGTCCCTGTCCACCACGGTCAGCACACGCCTCGACTCGACCACGGCTATGTCGTTGCGCCGGCGCCGCTGTCTCATGTCCAAGTCAGACGGACGTGCGGCCACGGCGTTCGGTCGGCTGGCGTGCGGCGCTATTACTCCATCACCGGCGGACCGCTGCTGCATGTGACGTGTCGGTGACGGTGACGACGTGTTGCTGTTGTTGGCATTCTGCAACGCTCTGCGGCCCATCAACGGCGACCGGCACGCCGATTGTTGTGACGGCGAAGGTGACCTGCGAAAATCACAGAGATTAATGAAGTTATACGCATAGGCGTCACTAGTCAAAATTCGTGTAAAGCAGAAACATTTATAAATAAATTGTATTACATTTATTTGCTTTGACTTGCACTATGATATTCGTAATCGTATTTACTTATAACCAACATATTTTCAATTGTTTCAAGTATTCTTTTGTATTTATTGCAGTCTTATTAAAAAATAATTCACGCTACTACTAGTTGGGTACCGTTATTTTAATTGTTTTAAATAACTCCATCGTTGAATAATTAAAAAGTTATAGACACGTGTTTGATAGTATACAGTCGTATAACGATGTAACATGCCTTTTACTACCTATATTATCCGTACGGTTTATGACTTTATGTGTTATTTGCATATAAATTGGTAATATTAATGATAAAACAGAAGAACATTTTTTAATAATATTATTATTTGGGAAAGAGGGCATTATGCAAACTAATTTGTCTATTTAAGTTATATTTAAGATAGTTAATGCGTATCGTATCATTAAGTTCACTTTATGATAGCTATGTGTCAATTTTTATACCGTTAGTACCCGTTGTACGTTGTGTCGTATCAGGGGAGGACTGGGCCACTGTGCTACTGTGCATTTACACAGTTGGACGGTGTCATATTAATATATTATATTCATTGGGCCGGCATAAAGTAACTCAACGTGTATAGTTTTTATATTGTCTTTTTTAAATCAGAACCATTTTGAAGCATTCGTATTAATGTCTATACAGATATACCATATATTAGATGCTATTGATTTCAAAGAAATACTGAATATAGTAAAAAAGTCTTCATCATTGATGAATCAGATGTTATCGGCTTAAAGACCAAAGTGAATTATAATATTATTCATTTTAAATTTAATATTTATGTTATAATCAGGGTTGGGGTTTTATATCACTTAAAATTGCATAAATATGCTCTATAATATGAACTTAAATATTGCTTAATATGCACTAAAAGCATGCAAAAAAAAAAAAATAATAAAATCAATTACAGAAGAAATCGACAAAAAAAGTCCCAAAAACATAAGCAGATAACAAAAATTAGAATCAAATATCTAATTCTAAATCATCGTAATAGGCTAGCTATAGTATATTATACCTATAATCTATATAATATTATCAATGTAATTGTACGGCGTTGTACTAGTGTAATCGGCCTATTTACATAATCAATACATTTACAATTTACTTAATAATTAGACAAAAATCTAAAAAGTCTCAAAATGTCCTAAAAAGCACTAAAAATTGAAAAATCACAAAATATGCAAAATAAAATTTTTAATTTGAGTTCTTTGTATCATGATACACATTTTTAGCATCTTATAAGAAATATGCTCTAGTTATAATTAATAATTTTTGGTTAATGTTATGTGTTAATAAATGGTTACTTTTTGAATTTGTTTTCTAATTATTATAGATGCTATACAGATAAATTTTGTATAATATGAACTGTAAAGTTAAGTATAATTTGTTAGTTCGTTTGCAAGTATTTTTTTTATTTATATAAACAATGTTTTATTGTTTCAATTTATATTATTGAACAATGATCTAAAACCTCTTTTTATAAATTATTTTTGAGAACATCAGTAAAAAGAAGAATTAAACTTAAATCACAGTATTCAAAAGTATAAACATATTTTATTTTATTGATAAATTTGAAAACTAAAAAATATGAAGAGGTAAAATGTTTTTGTACGCTAGGTGTTGATTATGGTTTACACTAGGGGCCGATTTGTTTTTTCAGAATAGTGGGCCGATTGTATCCCAGTCCACCCCTGTGTCGTATATTATATTATTGCAAAATATTTTATATTTTTCGATTTTTAACTCTTATTTATAACACAAAGTTCTCCCACCTCGAAGAATACGCAGGTTCTATTATACGAAATGGGTGGGACGAGTGGTTGCAAAACTTTTCAGATGGTTTTCTGATTAAATGTGTTTCAAATTTGCGGACGGGTCAGTTACGATTAGATGGTGAAAGCTATGACGAGTGAGCCCTGGACGTTATCGAAGTGACGTTTTCATTTTTCCTCTCCATCTTTCGAGCACACACATGTCAAAACTGTCATGGAATTTTTCATTTATTTGAGTGTCGGTGCGTATAAAACGACAAAAATAAAAACTAATTACCACGTGGTCCGGTGGTGGCGGTTAGTGTACCATATGTGTGGCCATCATTTGATTCAGATAAATTATTATCTTTTAATCTGTTTATGATTTTGAGCGGGCCGCGTGTGGATTCTTAGACGGTCACACATGTCATTGTAAAGTTAAAGTTTTTCGTGTGGTTTTTATAAAAGCACCATTGTTTTTATCAATATTTTTCTACCGGCGAGGGAAGGTCAACCCATCACATGGAAGAGTGAGTGAGTGACTTGTCTCACGTTTTTATACTTCGATTGTTGTAGCAGCAGGAAACGCGATACAATATGATATATACGTATATATATCGAAACATATTGTATAGAACTGTAATTTTCGAAGAAAACGTTTGGTTGATTTCAAAGCTGAAATTAAATTGGTCTTTTTGAAATTTACTATTTATCACAAATGCTTTTATTCTGATTGCGTACACGGTACACTTAATATAATATATAGATAGGTTGTATCCTAAGGAAATAGTACGAAATCATACAGACTCACTGTCTAGGACGTCGCTATGGAAAAATAAAAGTAAACTAGGTAATAACGATTCGAAATTGGATTTGTATGTACTAAAAATCGTATAATATTCTCTTAAAATATACATTTATGAACTGAAAAAGTATGCGAATAAATATGCTAGTAAGGATCAAGTAATATATATATACTTAAAATGTGTGATGAGGCAATGTGTAGTGAGAGTGAAAAATGTAGTAAAATCCCTTTAAAGACGTAAACAACTATTTTGTAATAAAATATTACATTAAAATATATAATAATATTTGCATTGAAAAATTAGGAATTTTTATTCACAGCGTCGTGGAACGAAAATCTCGTTTACTTAACATATTATATTATACCATCGACGAGAAGAAAATAAATGAATGCTAAAAACAAATCCAAACCATAGACTAATAATACTATCGCGGAGGAGGACGATAAAATCATATTTAAAATACAAGAGAAACCTACGCGAATCCGTTGGTCGATGCGGTTCGTCTTCCGGTGCTGGCCGGCGAGTCGGGCGCGGTAGCGACCGGTTGTAGTTGCAGCGTTTGCGCGGGCGTTGTCTGCTCTGTTTGCCCGACGGCAGCAGCGGCATCGGCCATTTCTGATTCGGGCTTTTGCGATGTCGTCATCGTCGGAGGTTCACCTTTACTGCAGGCGATTGAACAGAAAATAGCCCCACGGCGTGGCAAGAACGGTCTACCCAACAGCGAAGATCTGCATGTGTGGCAACAGAAACACTGTTCGGTGGCGTGCCAGTGTTGTCCTTCGTGACTCATTTGTCCTGTACATAGAAGTGACAAAGTTATAATTTATTACATGATACGAAATTAGTGCTTGTAAAATATAATATATATTAGTATAGGTACCTATATCTGGTTATAACTTATAATTATGTTATCATATTATAATAAACAGCAAACGTCTTAAGACTCCTATACTCTATAGTCACCATTGCCCCAGGTAGTACCCTGAGAGTTTTTATCTATATTAAAATTGCGTAGGATGTTGATAAGGATGATAGAAGGTGATATTCGATGATTTTTTTCATAAGATTTTGATCGATATTTATGTACTTTGCTTGTGTAATATACAAAATGATTTCGTGAATGGCAGAAATTTAAATAATCAATATATTATTTGAATATTTTATTCTAACTCCCCACATAGTTATCTGTTAAGTCAAATGCATATACTTTGGTAGGTATTTTTTAGTGGGAAATTATTCGGACTTGATCACCTTATAAAAATTTCATAAGTCACTTAATTATATCAAATGGTGAAGTCTATGGTTTTTTTTTTTAGTAACCAATGAGATATTTGCTATATAATGAATACAACCCGTCTGTGTCTAAAGTCTAACTGATAAGTATATTAATAAAAATGATGTATATTAAATATTAATACATTTCAGAGTTACACATTTAACTTAACGCTAGGTATTTCATTTTTTATAGGTGGGTATACTATTTTTTTTTCATTTATAAAAGTTTACCAATAAAAATATTAAGATATTTTCTCCAACTCTATAAAAGTATGCATATTGCATATCGTGCAAAATGATGCACCATGGCATTAAATTTTTTGATATTTAATAAATACGAGATGTTTTGTACCTTAAGAATAAATTTAATTTCATTGATTTGTTCACCACAGTTCAATTGATTTTATGGCGAATTTATTTTTTTTTAAAACAATTTAAAATCGAAATATAAATATTGTTGTAAGTAGGTACATGCTTACTATATTGCGACCATTAAAATATTATAAAAAGATAGGCATCATTCAACTTTTGAACCGAACCCAGATCGACCTGTGTAGTTTGTATCGTATCCCGACACCCCTCGACTAGATTGATGAATTTATTATATGAGTTTATATTTTCAGTATCGTTTTGCAATTTTCAGCGAAATATAAAATATATCTCACAATAACACTCGAATAATAAATATTAATATAGTGGGTCCATAATGCGACATTTTAAAAGTCCGTCCATATATATCATTCTTTGTAATTTAATTAACGCGGATTGTCATTATGATATTTGATTTCGTTTAATCGATTATTCGTGTTCGATGTGCAGTCACACTAAACTACCATAAATATATATTTTTGTGTCTAAAATTATTATTATCATTATTATATTCCATACTTATTATTTATACATAAATATATGGTTATAATCGTTGATCTGTTTTAAATGAAGATGCTATAACTATAAAAAGATGGAAGCTACCTATTTAAAATAAAAAATACAATTTTTATATACTCCGCATTCTACTCTGCATTTTCACCAATATAATATAGGTACCTGTAAGGTGGTTCACCACTTTCGTATTTATCACTTTTTTGAGTTCGTAAAACGAGAAATATGGAAAAGTACAGTGAATTACTCTGCATAATAATACACCTACCTATAGTTATATTTTATATACATAAATACATAATATATTAATATAGTGTATGTATACAGTATCGAAGTATAAATATATATCTTAAAAACGAATGATAATTGAAAAAAATATTAAGATAATGTGGTCGAGTTATATATATTATATATTATCATTATGTAGGTTCCTCTCAACGGCAGAGATCTTTTGATGTACAAAGTCAACAGTCATTTTTTAATGACAAGTTAACTATATTTTTTAAGAACCTTATGTCCTAATAATATAATTTTTTTGCAAATCGTTCATGAATGCTATTGGACTTCAGCTTCAATATCTCTAATATAGACCTTTAGCCTATAGGCTATATTTAATAAACCATATCAGATATTTTGCATAATATGGCATGATATCTTTATCAATATATTTTTAGAAAATGCCAATAGCAACAGATAAATAATTCACATAAAAATAATAAATTATCTATGAATATACCATCACTAAAAAAATAAATAAAAAACCCATCGCCTCATATAACTTATACAGGTATAATGCTACTGATTGTATATGGTCAGTATTGCGATGCGTTATGACTCCAAATTGCATGATTTGTGGTTAAAATATATTATAGGTAATATATTATCATAATATTAATTTCGCTGCAGCAAACGAAAGAATAAGTCAGAAAAAGTAAAAACTGTTTCGAAATTTAAAACGTGTAGACACTTGACGACATCGATACCGGTTTGTCTGACGCTCTGAGTCGTCATAAAAAAAGGAAATCATGCAACGATGAAGGAATAAACAATAATATATACATAATGAACGTTTTTAATATCGCGTCGAAGAGATAAAAATATAAAGATGAAAAAAAAAATATTATTGGTTATTACAATAAAACGTATGGAGCGCTATTATTGTTTCGCTGTAAGCTGCAATGGCAGTCATTATTAAATGTATATGATGATAATAATAATACTATATGCAATACACGCACATAATATAATGATTGAAATATATATTGTCATAATATCATAATATGTTGTAAGAGTGACTAAAACAAGTAAATAGTTCAGAATAATGTATTAATGTCACCATAGAAGTAAATATACGTAATTTTACAACGATAGGCTACCTACATACGATAGTCATAAATCGATTAACATGTTATACGCGATCAATCACTCAGATTTAAGATGACAACTGATATTTAATAATAATTATTATATATTAGATACCTATAGTAGAGGCATACAGTTTTATTATTATTTTAAAATTTAAAATTAAACAAAATATTAAAATTGTTAAGTGTCTATCATAATAGGTGCTCCTGTGCTCCAGTGTCCTTCTGTCCGGTGGACAAAATTACCACTCACCCAACTCTCCTAAACACGACACTGGCTGTACAACTGATTGAAGCACAGATTTTAAATGTATTTGTTAGGTCACGAAATATTCATCTCCCTTGAAAAAAAAAATGTATTTTGGGATCCGCAATATTTGAGAACCCCTTGTTCAAAAAGTGCACGAACGGCTGTGTATAGCATTATATTGTTATATTGCGACCATAATAATAATATGTATAATGCAGTGTATAAAACGCTTATAAGACTACGAGAATCCCGACAATACAAGCGCGATTAATACTATAATAACATCAATAGAGGTTGCGTTTATTGCCGTTCGCATCGCCAGTCTGGTTCGGTAGGTATATTATAATATTGTATAATATTATTATTATTATGTGCACGGAAATGAAATGTTGATCTACGCGGCCAGAGCTCCGTTTTTTTTCTCTATCTAACCTGCTGCTGTGCGAAACGGGTTCGGCAGTGATGTGGATTGCTCTTTACGGGGTCATAAAATCGAAATAGTCTCGTTAAACCCCTTTGTAAGTGCAGAACGAGATAAACGACGTGTTATTAGATTGAAAAATAACATTGGTCGCGTAACAAATGTTTAGTTTATGAGAACGCTTGCAACGAAAAGTTCTGTAATTGACTACAGCGAGTGTTCAGAAAATAATAAAAAAAAAACTAAACGGTCGATTCGAGAGCAGAAACAGAATGATGTGGTAATGCTACATTTAGCAAGAGAGGAATAAACAATTTATTTATTTTGTTTGTTTCCATCAAAAACATAAATACGTACTACTTATTTTTGTTGCGTTATTTCTATTTTATGAATATTTACTGCAAGGTTCTCATACTATACAGGATGATTTTTTTTTTATCTACGATCATTTTCTTTTCTCGTTAAAATTAATAGTTTATTTGTTGGAATCCAATTTTTTATAGCTTTTGAGTATATCAATTAGTTCACTTAAAGTTCATATTTTTAAGTACTTTAATATGTTGTGGAATAATAACGTATAGGACATGGTGACTGGTGATACAATTTTATTCTTGTCAAACAGACGACCTTTTTGACATTTTTTATATGGTTAATTAAAAATTCAAACACGTATAGTTTCTGAGTTATTCTGCTTTGTTTACCATAGATAATAGTCGATTGAATATTTGAATAGAACATAAATAGGTATGGTTTTAGGTTTTATAGACAACTACACGGTTGTCGGTTATACATTAAAATATAAAATAGATGTTAATCACCAATCAGTAAAGCAAAGTTAGTATATAGTTTATTTTTTTTTACATTATGTACAAAACATATATTCATATAGCTAGGCAGGTTCTATATCCATACTCATGTATTGTTATACTGTACATAAATATTATACAATAGACTAAACAGAAAGTTAAATAACTCAAAAACAAAAAAAAACTACATGTTAAAATTTCGATTTTAAAAGGTATATACCTAATACCTGTATAAAATGTTCATAAAATCATCTACTTAACAAGTAATAAATTATTTTGAAAAACTGGTTCAACAAGAAACTCGTAAAATTTAAAAATATTACTTGATATTTAAGAATAGCTAGTCTTTATATTACAATATTATCTACACTACATTGAAATTTATTTGAATTTAAAGAAATGCAACTATGCAAGATTGGGCGAATGTGACGTTATTAAAGAAATCAGCTTATATAGTATTTTGTTAACTGATTATTTACTCAAATTCACATAATGTTTTCGGTCCAATTATTCTTAGTGTTATTGTTGATTATTATAACTATACTTAACACAATTCTTTAACGGAATACGAGTATTTAATTTATCAGGGGTTCGCATACACATATAACTAATTAGATATATATTTATGTCTATATTGAAGTGAAGTTATTATCATTAAATAATTGTTTGAGTTCGGATTAGATTTTTTTCTATACTCTTGATTGGTTTTCAAGTTAAATGATTCTCATTTTTCTATATAATTATAATTATATCAAACGTGCATCAAAAACTAGAAGACCATAAATTATAGTATATATATATTATACTATGAAAAAGTCATTATCGTTTCGATTTTCTTAAAACTATTTTTGATTTGTATTTATAATACGTATATTACGTATTATCTAGTGGACGCGCTTATAAATTGAGTTCATCGTGTTCGAATAGTGAAAAAAAAAATAGTCACGAATATCATCGATGGATCGATAATATTTTCAGTAGGTACATTATATAGTTGAAGTAGCCGTATAATAATATATTAACGTTGTAATGACTGGACCATGAGCAGCAAAAGCGGCGGTAACGAACCGTTAAATTTGAGTACAAAGTACCTACCTCCTACTGATATAATACACAATAATAATTACTGTATTATACATATATATATTATATATATCGTATGATGCTGTTTCCACTCGAAAAGACTTAATAACAATTGACATTTAACTGAGTTTGCGGTAGTGCGTTGTTTGGGTTATTAAATTTTCAAACTCAAAAGTGGATTAATTGATTTATGGTATTGTGCAGTTACGTTGTCGATGCAGATATGATGCGCGTGACCTACGGTAAGAATTATGACTGATCGTTAAAACATTATTATGACGAATGTCTGTTACGATTTATTATGGTTTCGTTATGAATGTTATGATATATTATATTATTACAGTATTGATTATATTTGATTAAATTCGAAAAGATGATTTTATATTTTCATCTTTATTCACATGCGCTAGTATTTCGCAAGGCATATACTTCACCAGTCGCTACATGACTTCCCAAATAAATTTTTTTTTGTTTGCACGTTTAAAAAATGAATAAATGTGCAACTTCTATGATTTTAGACAAAATACAATAATAAATGAATAGCTGAAGGTGAATGAGACCCGGCTGTGTATAATTATAAAATCGTTATTTAGCAGTAAGGAACAATTTGAGTACCTACTTAGGTACTTAGTAGTGAACAAGTTCACACTATATAACAATATTATAACTACGCAATCATTTTTGGCGAAATAATAATTTTGAAAATAATGTCTTTGGGTCAAAAGGTGGCTAGGGAACATATTTTCAAGTATGATACATAATATACGAGTACCTATACATATAATTTGGTGTAGATAGCACGTGTCGATTTCCAGTTTTCCGGCGTTGACTTTATTATAAACCTTTGTAAACGCAGTCGGCCCGACCCATACACTTACACGCACACGTATAGGTTCGTATGTGTAGTTCATTAATTTACATACAGGAGCAGGACGATGATAATAATAATAATACATTATAATGAAATCGAAGATACAAATCGTTGATACGGATTGAATACCTATATAGCTTTGTAGGTATATAGGCGTTTAGTACCTACCCGAGTACGCATAATATCATATTAAATACACATTACAATATATTATAATAGTAACTGGTATACGAGTATCGTATATTGCTGAGACGGGTATTATAATAATAGTAATGTAGGTACCTATAAGGTATATAGCGTTATCAGCTACTGCGATGTGCACTACTTAATAGTTGTTCTGGAAATATTATATCTACGATGTGTATGATAGTATTCGCATTACGCGTATTATAATATAATATCCACAGTGTGCAGCGCAATTTTCGAACGGGCGAGAACGCCGAGAACGTTCCGCATCGAAAAATTAATTTATGAGAAATCTAAATATTACCTTACAGACAATACTTATACTCCATATTATTATATATTCACATATACTGGAGAGTTAAAAGTAAAAAATACAGGTAGAGCTATATACCGGATGTACCTTTTAACGTAAGGCATTTATTATTTAGTTTTTTTAATATCAAAAACATAATATATTTTGGAGAAATTTGGTACATATAAATAATTTTGAACGAATTGTTTATGAGTTTTAAGTGTTTAAAGTTTATTTGAGTGAAGTTATATAGGGGTACTCAGTAAAGTGGTTGTTCATTCATCAAGACTTTAAATTCTTATAACTTGGGTACCTAGGTATAAAATACTTGTACGAAATTTTATTTTTGATTTTTATAGTTCGATGTAATTCGAATAATAGTTTCCTTAGGAATATGAAATTAAAATTTTATTTTGTCAGTAAAATGAGTAAAATATCGAAAAAAAAATCACGATCTAAAATAGTAAGAAATATAATATTTTCAAACACGTTTAAAAGAAAAAATAATAAAAATGTCTTTCGTTAAATGGATCACCCCATATACATAATGTATAGGACGATAGTAAAAACATCTCGCATATTTATTTATATATAAAATCTTTTAGGTATGGTATCTGATAATATCGAAATCTCGAGTGCCCTAGCTGACGTATTGTATTATAAAAATGTATACAATACACAATATGTATAATGCTATGTATGTTTGACGTGCCGCAATAATGTACCTTGGAACGTTTAACGGTAATTCTATAGTAGATAGATTAATTATATTATAATAAAGCCACAATTATTCAAGGTGTAAATATGATAAAGATAAATAAAACAAAAAATTGCCAAATGCTCAAGAAAAATTCAAAAAATTTAAATAAAATAAACACAGCAACGTTTTTAAAATAAAATATTTTTCTTGTCACAATTATTTTACACTGGCAGTATTAAGAAATATATTGATTATGACCAATAAACTAAATGACAAATAATGTAATTAATGGTATTATATAATAAAAAAAATATTTTATTACCAATAAATATTTAAATCCATTTAAAAATCAATTATTTATAAATAATGATTGTCACTGTAGATATTTGCATTTTGTATTAGTTATAATAGTTATAACACTAATACATTGCGTGTGTAAAACATTTTAGTTATAACTTAGAACTTATATATTATAGGGATGAAACTTTCATTATGAAAAGACTTGGCTGCTTTGTGTACGTATATATCCTAATAGGTCCTAATAGGTAGTCATAATTCGGCTTTTGGTATAGAGCGATCTGTTTTGACCCTCATCACTTTATTTTATACTCTCTAAATATCTATTTTGTAGAAAAAAGTCGTACGTGATTTTAATTTCATATTAATTTCGTAAAAAATCTCGTCGATGTATAATTCAATTGAAGCATCGACATTTAAAGGGAAGCATTCTGCTCAAAATTTATACAATAAAACTATTTGGAATGGATAATAATATAATATGTGTTAAACTGTTACATAAAAAATTTTTTTATTTTTTTACTTATAAAAAATTATTCCATATTGACGGAGAAAATTGTTATACAGCAAGTTGAATGAATCGTCCTATAAACGTACGTGATAATAACAAAACATAGCTTTACTATACAGTATTTATACACCAGTATCGCTACCTGTATAAATAATATATGTTATAACGTACCTATACTCTAACACGGGAAGAACGATTTTGTTTTCGGTCTCACGGGTGTCCTCTTTAAAAGGTTTCACTTCGCTATGTGTATATATGATATATTACTATAATAATAATAATATTTTAATGTTTTATGTGTCGTCGTTAAAATACGGATATCTCGTATACGCACGGTGTATTCTTAATAATATAATATAATAATATAAAACGGGTTTTTTTCAAACAAACCCGCGTTGCTTAGAATAATTCGACGTTTGTATTGCCCAGATAATTTGATATTATGTTCTTTCTTTTTAATCCGCCGAGAACCAGAATATACAGGGCGATTCCTTTGATATTGATGAATGATTTTCTCGTTGTTTATAAAAATATCAGGATTTATTGAAATTTTATTTCTATAAAATTTAATGCAGGCTTAGCCGCATAGGTATATTCGTATATGTAATATTTACTTTATTGCCACTTCAGGTTATCAATTTAAATGGTCAACTAGGGTTTAAATTTTTTTAATCTTAAGTAGAAATACATTGCCGAAAATGTCGAGGCTGGTTTAAATATCAAACAAACAATTTTTT
>VUJU01001852.1:18841-47563 GCA_009835225.1 Aphis craccivora
CATAATAATATGACAGTATAAAAAATAAGGCCAATAAATAAAACTCTAGGAGTGTGGAACTGCTCGTATGTATAGACACGTACTACAGAAGTACTTATGTTATAGTAATATATTATCTTAAATTTACAAAAAAAGTTTTCAAACGAGAAAAATCAACGATTTTCGAAACGAACTTTTGACGTTAAAATGGTCACCCAGGACTCTGAAGTATAGAAAACTTATTATTATAATGTCTCACGTAACTTTCGTCAAAGATGCGGCAGTTATAATAACCACCTATGATAACCGTTGTAACAATACTAATAATAATATTATCGCTAAGTTTTTCACGACTGTTATGTAGCTTGTGTAGCCTATACACTGCGGCGCTATCGTGTATAATCTAACCTACATAATTTAATATAATATAATATTAATATGTATACTGTATAATGTATTATTATATGTGTATAATACGTATAAGGTATTGTTCCGGAGTATCTGACGTATTAAAGCGTGTAAATATATAGCGTGCAGGAGACTCGTTATTTACACAATAGCAGCATATATAGTTTAACTTACAATACGGGCGGCATATGTATAAACAGGCAACAGCCTCTCGAGTCTCAACTCGGTAAAAGTGTATATATATATATATAATACATGTTACATGTATATAAAAAATAGGTATTTGAATTAGTCTTTAAAAAAAGTATCTATACACACGTCGTGACAGTAAATAATGTATACACAAGAATATGGAGAGTAGATTATTTTAAACGCTATTTAATGGAAACAAATTCGTATCGACTTATGTAAAATATATGTAGATAGTACTAGATATATTATACTATTTATTATATTATTACACTATTCAAGATGATAAAATATCGCTAAATATTATCGTTTTCACGAGTAAAGTGTAACGTGGCCCATGGTTTGTTTGTTATTTGTTAATATTTTTTTTTTTTTTTTACACATGATTAAATATACCCATAAATCCACGTTTACCTTTGTATATGTATATAAATTAAAAATTATAAATAATTATGTATAAAAATATTTTATCCCAAGCTATCTATAATAAATACTGATACGCTGAATTAAATAAAATTAAAAAATCCTGTAAACCCATAACTTTTGAACATTTTTATTTAATAATTTTAGCTTTTAAAGTTAAAATGTTTAAAAATTCATTTTAGCTTTCAAGTGTATACTAACGTAATAGCATTTGATATTAAGTTAAGAAGTAGGTAGCTGTCAAGATTAATTAAAATGCGTGTTTCATATAGTAAGGTATCTATTAATAAACATTAAATTTAATATGTTACTAAATTTGTAAAATTTCAAAATGTATACAATAGTATTGACATGTCGCGCATTAAAAAAATTGCAGTTTTATTCATAGCCATGCTTACGGCATATACAAATATACAATACGATCGACCTAAAAAAAAATAAATCGAGCCTTAGTTCAAGTTTGTGATACCTATACTTGCTTATTTTTTACCTTGCTAAAGGGTTTTATATAACCCGTTTGTTTATATAAATAAATAAATATTATGATTTATTATAGCACATGATACAAATATTGTTATTTTTGATTTCAAAATTGTCGTGTGTAGGAGAGGTTTAGGTCAAATACACAGTGTATTACACACGTGCTGTATACCTGTGAAAATGAATACACAATATATCGTTCAGTAATCAGTACTAATGAGTGTTAGGTATTCAAGTGCAAAGGTGAACTGTACTTATGATATTAAAATGGTTCTGATTCGCAGAGCATTGCCCGAAACTTTCACTGTCAAAATTCAAAAGTTGTAGTGTTATTGTGGCGTTAGTGCACGTTTTCACGTGAGTTTCAACAATAATTAATAATTACATTATTACGATATAACACGTACGTGGAACCCATTGGAGAAACTGCACATATAATAATATTATAGTCGTTGAGTTGAAAATATATATATGTACCGATACTGTGATTACATTGTAATCATTACACTATTTAGTATACTCGTATTGTAGCGGAGACTATATACGGATGGTTGAAAATAACGATCGATGTTCTGATTTTAATACAATACGTATAATATGCAATGTGAAAACACGATATAAATTTTAAAAAAATATTCTGGAAAAATCAAATTGTTCACGAGCATTAAATTAAATTGTTATGTACTTAACCTCATAGGATTTTGAGAGACTAAATATTCACTGTATAATAGCATTTACATACGAAAATTATTTAAGCGTTTGTTTTAAAATAATAGTCTGTTAACCGATGTAGTATGTACGTATTAATCCTTAATTTTCAAAAAAAAATATATATATATATAAGATAAGGTCATGGGTAGGATTCAGCTTTCGTCCTTTTTTTCCATCCTTAATTTTTACCTACCACCGTTTTCGTTTAGAAATCGTATAGGTACTTATAATATAATTTGCTTAATTAAAAATAACTCACCATGGTCTACGCTTATGGGATCGCCGCAAGAGTCACAGTATTCGGCAAATAGACCATCGAAACATTGTAGACAATAAGGTCGGCCGTCTCTCATGATGTACCTCTGGCCCCCAAGCTGTTTGTCGCACTCCAAGCAAGCGAAATGTTTCATGTGCCAAGCACGACCTTCTGCTTCCGTACACTCGTCAGCCAAGATTATCTGTGTACATATCATATAATACATTTATATAAGTATGTAATAAGTATACAAGATAATATATTTAAATATCTACACTCATTATTTCCATACATTTTATGAGTTTATTTTGGCCATCTTAAACGAAATTTAAATAAAAATTCAATATAGGTACACGATATGCTAGTATTTTACATATTGTCCCATATTCTCATGTTATCTTTGTTGTTAGTTATTGTGCGATGACAGAATGATATAGAAAATTCGTTGAAAAAGGTTGACGCAGATAGGCTATTACTGCATTTTAATGACATTTTAGAATAACAATTTATTAGAAAGAAGATAATATTTTGGAAAAATAGCATATCCATTTTTAAATTTATTTTGTATAATATTACTTTTTTTAAATAGTAATATTTGTCTTTGTGTACCAGGATGTTAACAATAACATCCTCGTAATACTACAGCGCATTACAGGCCTCTTGTAATATAAAACGCGAATAGGGGAGGATCAAAACGATGTGGTGGGTAGGTGCAATTTTTGATCGGTGAAAAAAACTGGCAAAACCTAACATAATATAAGTGAGAAAAAAATTGTGGTAACCTATATAACATCACGTCTGCATCACTGCACGTGGATCAAGGTGTAAAACGGATGGTTGCGTGTAGAATATTGAAATATTGTATACTATACCTCATCACAAGCTGAACACCTGGGTTTGAGCGTTTCCGCGTGATGTCTACCACAGTACACGTGGTCGTCTTTGTAGAAATATATGAGGTCGACGAGTATCTCTTTGCACACACGGCACGTGAAACACGCTGGATGCCAAGCCGCACCCGACCCAACTCTACTCGCCGTTACTGCCATATCGCCGGGCTGAAGGGTCTCTTGACACTGTGTAAAAACAAAAATGGTTTAATTTAAATAATTGCAGAATATAAAAAAATTAAGCTACAACAATTATGTAACCGTGATATTATCAGATTGCATGTTTATTAAGCACATCATCAATATAGTGTATCTGCAAGTTTTCACGATTTTATTCTAGGTATTCTATATAAAATTATATATATATATAAAACTTAAATATTTCATGTCTTTCAAAGACTTTCTTCATTATGTTCTATTATTTATTTTTAGAATATCTAACGTTCAACGTGTCGAACTTTTATTGAGTGCCTTAATCTGCAGATAAGCTGCTTGAATGTAAATAAAGGTTATAACAAGTCAGCTGTCCTTCTTAGAAAACATGACATATTTAGACTTAACATTTTAAAATCGAGGAAAAACAATGCAAATGAAAAACGATAAACAAGTGATTCAGAAAATTCCTCTCAATTATTAGATTTTATTATACTGTGTACCTAATCTGTCCAGTGGGTACGATATTATAATTTATTTTAATTTAATGTTATAGAAAGGTATCCATTAATTAATTTCAAAAATCAAAGCAGTTTTAAGAAATAGTAAAGATGGAGGTTACATAAATGATTCAAAAAAATATAATATTTTAAAAATGAAAAATTATCCTTAACATTAGTCAACCACCATATCGTGTATCATTGTATAAGGAGTGTAGAGTTTTTATGGTTTAAGAAAAAAGTATAAACTACCTAAATATTTTTTAACAATATGGTTCATCGTTTGCATTGTTCCGTCAGCTTCACGTAGTGCTGAATTGTAATATGAAATATTATATATTCTTAATGTAGGTATTTAGGTAATTTAGTTAGCTTTAGAATTTACGTTATCGCAACGGGGATCAAGTGACGATATTATTTTAGTTTTGTTTTGATTGCATTCAGCGGATCGAGCGTGGTAAAATGGTGACGAAATTTTGAAAAGTATTGTAGTGACGAAGCGCAGGTATAGATATATCAAACATATACAATTAATAGGTACATACATATTATTAACACCGGATAAACATTGAGTTTTTTAAATACGTTTCACGCTTCAAATTTCAATAACGTTAATAATTAAAACCTTGTACATTTATAGTTGTTGATAATTCAAATGAATTACAATAAAACGGGAGCGCTATTATTGCAAATGCCAGCAGTCGGCGGGTGGACCTGATACATGAACTCTGATCAAAGTCGAAATCCCTTTCACACCCCATTGACCGTAAAATGATCCTATACGTACGAGTATAGTATGTACTGTGTAACATGAACACGTTAACATAATATTTATTTGTACAATAAAACGTATTAATTTAATCACACTGCGATTATTATTGTTATTGTTTACAGACATCACTGTAATGTCATTGCAGTAACAAGGTAAAGTCATTGTTACGTGAATCATGTAAATATAAAATTAAAAAGGTACAATAGCGAGAAAGTTGTGCATAGATAATAACGAGAGTTGTTTTAATATCACAACTATGTATTTGAAAATTAGATACGTAATATTACTTCATTTAGTTGTATATGTGGATATTAGAAATTATTATTATATTTTACAATGGAAAATTTGTTTTTCAACCAACGAAGGTAAAAATCATATCTAGATTGAATGTTAAATAATTGACGTAAATATGCGACGAAAACCACTAAAACGAAGGAGAATAAAAGATAACGAGTGTCAAAATTAGAGGGGAAGCAAACAGGCGCAACTCTTCACTACGAAATATGATGACGACCATTAGTTTTAATATTCAACGCATAATATATTTTATGAAAAATAACATTACTTGTGTTATTTTCTCAAAATATCAGACTATGAAAAATATAATACATTATACCTACAATTTCGTTATACACTTATATGTATTAAGTACTAAATATATTTCAATATTGACGTATATTTGTGGTTAAAGCCATAAAAATGTTTATTTTATTACTTTAATGACTACCTACTTTGAAATTTGACATAAATTGTACACAAAATCAAAACGTACAACCCTATAATAAAAGTGGTTTTTTTAATGGAAAAAAATCAATTTATACAAATGTGAAACGGACGACAAGGAAATGGATAACAAAATAGTGATAAAAACTAACGGCTCTGGATGTCATTAACAACCAATAATATATAATTATAAATATAATAAAGTTAATGGAATTTCATGAAATAAAAGACTAGATTAACTGTTTTGAGTGTTATAGACATAATAATATATATGTTAACCTAATTCGAAATACATTTATTTTAGTGCATAATTAATTTACTCATTTTCTGATATATCAGCTATTTAATACGCTCCTATTTTTTAAGTGGTTCAATGTCAATCAACGTTTTATTTTAACTTTAATTACACTCTACAAAATTATTGCATATGTTTTGCATTATTTTTCCGTATAAAAAAGTTTATGACTGGTATTATTATGGTAGATGTATAAGATAAGTTATGACACATCCTTAAGAGAATAGTTAATAATTAACATATATACATATCATTTATCAACATAACTACAATGTTTAATGGCGGTAGGGTATAACTTAGCTTAGTACTTTAATACCATTTTTAGAAGTTTTACCAGCCAAAAATTTGTCGAGACCAATTAAATTGTATATTTAATTTATCAAAATGTAGTCTGTATCATAAAATCTGTTAAGCGTGATCGGTATAAACCAAATATAAAGAGCATAATTTGATTAGAACGTAGGTACTTAATCTTATCGGTAAGCAGAGGAGTAGTAAAGAAAATACAATTCAATTATTTTATAAAAATGAAATGAATTTAACTGTCATTCTGGCAGGTTGTATGGAATAGTTGTGTAAGCTGGTCCATGAGCCATCGTGGTTGCCGACCACTGATAGGTTAAGGCTAGAAAACAGAGTAGCTACTGAATAATTAGATTTTTTTTAATGTTTCAAAATTATAGCAAAATAACTATTAAATTTCGAGTGAGATAAATAATATCTCATACCAATCAATATTTGTATATAAATACCTATACTATATTCACTTTAAAAAGATATAAAACTTTAATCAAAACAAATATTATTGATTAGTGGAATTTTTTTTCATTACATTTATAGGTTATATAGTTTAGCCGGTTTAGTGAAACCTCAGGAATTCAAACATATAATGGGTTGAATAATGATATATAAGTACCAAAGTACCTATAAACTATGAATCGAAAATGTACTACTGGTATTGATTGTCGATTACAAAATGTATGAAATAGTTACAGGGTCGAATTAATTATGATGCACACTTAAGAGAAAAAATATTTTCAAACAGGTTTCGAATCGAAATTACACATCTCATAATATGTGTGTTATGTTAAATTGCCCAGAGCGTAATCAAGAAGTTGTTCGAATGATGGAACATATTTCTAAGTAAAAATGACAACGAGAGTACCTACTCATAGGTTAGGTACATAGGTAATAGGTATAAAATAATATATTACCTATATTATTGTATAACCGTATAATAATGTTAAACCTAGTTTGTGTGGAAAATAGTGGAATTTCCGTGTCAATACAAAAATGTAAAAAATGTACTGTGCGCAGAAATAAATTAGGTATGAAAAATCAACAACGACCAACGTTAATGCAATACAATGAGACATTCGTTTCGACTATCGATTTCGTATTGGATCCGAGTGTCTGATTAGTGATTAGCGTCGTTAAAAATAAAAAAAAAAACCTTTAGGAAACATCAATTTCTATATTATAGTGTTGTATAGTATCAGTAATATTATATTTTACCATGTTCACCGTGTTCACTGAGTTTAATATAATATGTTTTCCACGAACAACCATTGCCGTCTCCACCAAAACACCAATGTGTTTACGCACAACACTTCCCGGTTTTGCGGGGGTTTAAAAGCAACAAAAGACTGACGGAACGAATAATGTTTATGTTAAACAAACATATTATATATTATTACTTGCATGAATTTACATGTGTGTAGTTTGTTTCGTACAAGATCGAGTATTAAAATCAAACAAATTACAGCGCGAAAATCAACAGTCCATGGGGAATAGCTCGTAGCGTGTTTTCTCTACGAAAATAAATACAAAAACGACGTAGCTACAATAATGAATAATAACATTAGTGTTACTGTTGTAAACGTATACGAATAAGATATAGCCGATGACGGAACTTATGTCGGATAAGAACATTGAACAACAATAATAGTGACAAAAATCACCGTGTATGTGATGCCGAGTCTGATCTATAAAAGCTCGGCTTGGCCGAAAAAGGATTTCTGGTTCTCGTGGGGTAGAATTATCTTTTTTTGGCAATCGAACGCGTTTATAAGACAAGATAAAAATCCATCGTGTATTACAAGCGACCGTTTTTGTGAAAAAGCCGCAGAACTCAAATTGTACAAAAGTAGGATATAGCCAGAAAATCCGATGAAATAATACCGCAGTGACCGCTGCTATCACTTATCGCCATGATATCGAAACGCGAAATGAATTGTATAAATATAGGCGATGGTTAAGTCAGATTTTAAGAGCAATTTCAAAAAATTAAAGCATTTGTTTTTTTTTTTTTAATAAAGCTTAGGTATGATTTAATAGAATACCTAAACAGATACACATAATATTATTATAAAAGTTTGTTTCGTTTATCATAAATATTACTAACTATGTAACAAACAATAATAGATAGTACACTTAAATACAACTAATAAATGATCAAACTTAGTTTATTGTGAAAAAAAATCCGAAATGGGTAACATTTTATTTAATGTAAACATTTCAAAAAATAAAGCAATTTGATTTATGAAATTAAACGGTCTGAGTTAAAGATGAAAACCATAGAATCCAGAAAAATAAGCCAAAGTAAAAAATAATTCATGAAAAAATCAAATCAAACCATTTAAATCAAGTCATTTAAGTGTAGCAAACTATAATAAACAATAATATTCTTCAAGTTTCAAGGACATTTTTGGGGAGGTTGATGAAGGTGCTTGGGAATATTTTTAGAGAACTAAAATAGTATATTATAATTGGCTTTATCAGCAGTTAAACAATAATAACGATAAAGGGTTGGCTGGCTTAGCTTCTCTTTCTCCCTAACAACACCACTGTCATAAATCTCGCGTTAAAAACACTTTAAACTATAGCGACCGCGGGATATAATTATTGCTCCTCAGCGCGCACCGCACATGTGACTTGTCGTTAAACGGCGATGACTGGAGCGATTTTTAAGGGAGAGAGAGAGAGACAGAGACAGAAAGAAATATGTGTGTGTTGTGCATGCACCCTTTAAAACGCCTATACATGTTATTATAAAATATATAAATACAGCAATAAATCCATTGACGCCAAGTGCCGTTGAAAGATAACAACCCATCTATCAGACACCCCGCCGTATTCCACTCGTGTAGCGAAAACTGTCGAAATTACCGAGTTTGTTTAGCAATTATATACGAGTATATAGTACGCACGACTCTGTACCTCGGTTATCGAGTAACAACCCAAAGTCGAGTGGGTATGGCGGCCAGGTTTTCGGGTTTCTGCCGTTCGTTTTTCCATCGACACGATAAATCGTCAACTTGTAGTGTAAAAATTACTCTCTAACGAGAGAACTCGGATTTTTTTTCTAGTTGATTTTTATTTTTTTTTTGTTTGTGCACGAATGTCGGTAGAGTGAAACAAATGGAATACATTTGTTTCGTTCCTCATTATACTCGGTATGAGTATATCCTGCAGCAGTCATTATACACACGGCATTTAACTCAGCTCGAGTGCCGTTCATGGTTGAGTTAGGTGAATAAATATAATACTATAATGCATGTCGAGATTGACCACGAATGTGCATTTTAAAATTTTAATTTTGTCCAAATTAAACCAATAATAATAATAATAATGATATTTATTATTATATTAATTCGATCCACGAAACACTGTTATATATACCACTGCCGTATTGCGCGATGAAATATTCCGTAGTGAAACGCATGAAGTGTACACAACAGCTTTATTTTTTTTTTCCAAAACATGGGTACCTAAGAAGAGTACACGGATTTCGAAAGTAAATAATAAAATGAAACGCAATTTGGCGATTTTTTTTCCTGACAAAACAAAAATAACAATCGCCGTCGTCGTTTTACATCCACACGTCATCATAATATACGAAACGTGTGAATGTATGGCAGATGTGATGTTTTAAATTTCGAATCAAAGCAAGGAATATAAATGATATAATATAATATAATAATACCGTTGTTAATATATACGTTTTAAAGAAATAAAACTGCTATTCGAGAACCCTCGTCAACTTAAATGCTGATATGAATAGAAAAATCGAAAATTGTGTCAATCGAATTGGTTGGTGGATTAAATGACGCGTATGTAAGCGTAGACTTATTTTAATATATTACACAATAATAACAGTTTTTACCAGATAGCCTTTCCATAGATGCAGCACGAGGAACTACGACCGTGAAAAAATTTCATGGAATACAAAAAAAAACCATAATCCATTTAACTTATAGACATTAATTATTCCAGAAAATACTAGTGTTTTTGAAAATATTTGTTTTACATAATTTTAAATTGTAATAAAAAAAAAAAACCATTAATAGTTTTTAATATAATAAGTATCTTAAGTTAAATGGATAATCTTGTTTATATTATATATGTGTATACGAAATAGACAAAATGTCACTACCTAGTTATAGAATTAGGTTCTTTAGAACACTTACTTTATACCTATGCATAAAAAATAGATTTTGAAATTAAAAAATATATACTGCTTAAAAACTACACGAGAATATTGCCTATGGATAAGAATAGTAACTCAACTAAAAGAACGTGACTTTTTAGAGATCTTCAAGAATGATTTAATATTATGATGTATCTATGTATATTAAGTATTTTCATAAAAATAATATTTCAAGCATTTATTTTATCTACTATAAAGTTTAAGATTATAATAAAAGGTGTAATTTAAAATCATATGTTTCGAATTATTACTATTATTCAGCACTTTAGATGATATCCCATAAATATAATAACACCAACAAAAGAAGTATTGCGTGGTGAAATATAAAAAAAAAAAAACTATTCTATTTAAATTTAAAATATACAAACATAAAATCCACAAACATTTAGAAAATAAATAGTACAATATTAATGTTTACTTTTCAAAATTACATCGATGGATATAAAATAATGTTTGAATAAATAATAATTTTATCAAGTGTTTTTGACTGTGTCAAATATTGTCAACAACACCCTTATTTTTATTTTTATTTTAACATTTCGGTAAGATACGCACTAAATAAATTAGTTTTCCATAAAAATACGTAAACGTCAAACGCTCCTGCTAGCGAAATGACTACAAGTTTAAATCTATTTTGAAGTATACTTTAGTTTTAAGCAAACTAATAGGTTTAATGGACATTTCTTATACGATGAATTCTGATGGTTTATTAACACAAAATATAGATTCATCATATTATTATTATTCTTTTCTTGAATTCACACGGATGTTTGTTTTGATAATATGTACCTATTCTATTCATACAAATGGGATTAATTATAGAAAACAATTCCGTCTATTAAAATTTTGGACAGTATTAATTTTTGGCAAGATTATCAGAACAAAGGATAATTGGGTAAGATAACAACACTTACGACTTGCAATATTTTAAAAATTCACTTCTATAATTTTTTTTATTTTTTTTTATTTAGAATGATAAATGGTATCATAAAATATGACGAACAACAAAAAATACAACTTCCACCAGCGGTTAATCATCATTTATCGAGTAAAAAGTTTTGGGTCCAAATTTTAACCTCATTATTCATATATTTTCTTGGATTTGAAGTATATCGTTTGTATGCATTTCCGCCACATTCAATTTTAATTGTAATAATAATTATATTTGGTGTACCGTACATTTTAGATTTTATAGTTGTTATTTCAACGTGTTTTTATCTTATTAACTTTGATTGTAGATATCAACTATTAAATGACTATTTGAAAGGCCTTCCTATTATATTAAACTCCATTCCCAATAATTTATCGACTTTTGAAATAGTTATCTTGATGGAAAAAATTAGGTTGTTACACGCTGAACTATCTCAATTATTAAAAACATTCAGTTTAAGTTATGGTCCATTGCTCTTAGGCTACTTTGTATTCAGTTTTATCGATATGATATATTTATTTCATTTAATGATAAGTCATGAATTTAATTCAAAAGCTAGTATTACTGAGATTATAATAACTTATACTCCAACACACATTTTTAATATTCAACTCATATTATTTATGATGTCCATCATCGTTGCTGCATCGTGGATAAATGAAAAAGTAAAATAAAATAATATTATTAGAAACTAAATGTTTATAAACAATATACACCCTGGTCCATGGACGCAAGTAGTAGATAAACTTAATTTTCTATTCCCCAACAATTTATCAGATACATAACGTAAAAATATGCGAAAGATTTTTCTAGGTTTTCATAAAAATAATTAAGCATTTTCACCCTTCAAAAAATAATTAAAGCCTATATTTCCATCTATGTACTCAAATTTTCACTTAAAATTATTTGTAAGAAGTTACACTTTTGAACCACCATATCACATGTTTTTGTACACGTCCAAAAACTTAGATGACAACATCGGTAGGATACAATGTCACTGCACCATTTAACAGATAAATACATAAGCTTCGACTAAAATCGAAATTATCTAGAGTTTTAAAAAAAATGAGAATTGGTGGTAAAACTAAATATATATAACTTTTAAATAGTAACAAAACATTAACTACTTTTCTAATTATCTGTTAACAATTTTAGCTAAAGAACTAATAAACTCAAATAATGTTTATGTTTATTACATTTATAAGTTTCAAATATACGTATATAGGCTATTTATTATGTAATCATTAATAATCATTAACTTAAATTAGATAGTGTTTTTTTGTCACTTCACAATACTACCTATAAAAAAATTATATTATGTATAAGAATATAAAATATAATATATTTATTTTATTAATATTTCAAGTGTATTAACATATTTCAATTGTTTTCAGAAAAAAAAAATTATATCATATTTACGACTAACCCAGATTTCAAAGTTACCGAATGAAGCAAAAACACAAGTAAAATATATTTGTGTAAATATGTTTTTTGTTTATATTCAATTTTAAACGCGTAGGAAATAAGAATTTTATAATTTTACACTAATATTTATTTATAAAAATACATATGGACGTAATTTAAAGAAGTTTTTTTGTCTTACTCCTACTTTTTTACATTTATGTTTGATTTGTTAGACTTTAGGGAACCTCATAACCTTACACAATTAACTGTAAGATTCCTAAACATTAATATTGTTGTACCTTTTATTTTGCAATATAAATATTTTCCTAATTTTTAATTATAGGTTATTATTTTTATAATTTGTAATTCCTAAAATTTTAATATATTATCTAAAAAAATTTCTTGGTTAAATTTTTTTTCATTTTTATTAAAACATTACTACATTTTACCTGGGTTTTGCTAACTGCTGCAACTCTACCGTATGGCCGTGCACCGTTTAAAATTACATTAAATTAAGCCTTTGGCTACATTCATACTGGTAAAGATTACTAAAATTTTAAATCATATTGTAATTTATTATATTATTAGTGTTCGATTTTAATAATTATTTTAAATGTTTAATATCAATATAAGATCAAATTCTTTATGAATCAAATATCTGTTTCTGGAATAGATAAAATAACGGCATTTGGCTTTTTCAATATAAATTTGAATCTAGTTGTATCGGTAAGTGAGTTCAAGATGATATGATGTGTATTAGGGTGACTAAAGATACTAAAATAATGTTGTATTTTAATCATAGTTAAATGAGTGAAACAAACATATTTTATATTTTACAGTTTTTAATGTTACTTATGACTGCTTGTACAACATTGGTTCAAATGAAAAATCATCCTATTATTTAAACAATAGTCAATAACACTTTAAGCTACTACAAAATGTTGGTAAGACATATTTTATTGATACATTTTATAAAATAGATACATTTAATACAATTAATATGAATATTTAATTGTAAATAATTGTTTATAACAATTCAAAATATTTGTAATAAGTACAATGTACATATTATTAATTGAACATTTTTAAAATATATTTTTTAGAAAAATTTAATAGCATATCTAACCAACATCCAAGAAATACGACAAAAAATGATTAGATATTAAAAAAAATGATTAAACTGTTAGTAATTATATTAAAATCAAGTATAATGTAATATATCTAATAATATACGTGGATAAAAATAATATATTGATTAATTAATACACATTTAATATTTTATTTTAGAGGTTACATTATATCTTTTGGATTCTGAATATAGTGATGAATATATTGTTTTTACAATGATGTGTTTTTTTTTGTGTTTATATGCACGATAACTTCCAAATAATGCTTCAATTTAAAAGTTTAGGAGTTGTTTCCGGTAGCAAATTGAATATCTTTGGCGCAATATAGAGGTTAAAAATAAGAGGCTTCATGAAATTTTCATAATCGTCGAGAAAACCCATAAAAAATACGGAAAACAGTAATTTTTTTACGCAAAACCAGTTTTCGACAAAATCGTTTTTTTTATATTGTTGTAACTCAAATAAGAATCAATGTAAATACTTGAAATTTTCACCAAATGTTTATGATAGCGTTATCTATACACGGTTAAATTTTCATAATATTCTAGCATTTTTGAAGTATTATAGACAATTGAAATTTTCGATTTTTTTAAGTATTTTTTTTTTTTTGAAATGTTGATAAAATATTGGATGTCCAAAAAAATTTAATACAAGGTTTCTTATAAGTTGTTCTTATCGAAAATAAAGAAAAAATACAAAAAATGTTAACCACAATTTTTTTATAGGTGTTTATAGTTAAAATTTTTACGAAATATGTCAAAAGTTTTCTATAAGTTTTCCTTCGAGTAACTATAAAGATAACTCGAACGTCATTATAGGAAAAAATGTTATGAACCTGTTTGTGTAACGAAACGACTAATACTCAAACGAATTTAAATATTTGTTATTATTAAAAAAGTATAAATTGTAGATACTTGAAATCTTCTCCAGTTATTTAGAATAGCATTTTTTTTACTTAATTTAATTTTCAAAATATCTTCAACGTCTTATATTTTATTCATTGCCTATTTTTATTCGATGTTACTTAATAGTAGTATTATTATCATTGTAATTACATTAAATTGTTTTAATAATTTTCGTATAAATGTTTTAGGTAATACAAAGAAGAACGAAAATGTTATTTATTTTATAAAATCAGTACAGTGTTAAGTTTTCTAAGGCGGAAAATTATTTAATGGGGGTTTTCTTTTTTAATATGATATTTTTTTCCTATCTCTTATAAAGTTATGAGAAAATAGGATTCTTAAAAATATTTAAAATTCATTATTTACGTGATTATAATTTTTTTTATAATAGGTGTGCTACATACAGGCTATACATAAACTATATTTTTAACAGTACGATTATTATTATTTTATTTTTATAGGGTGTATAAAATACTAATCGATAGTAGGTATCCATCATAAAATTCCAGGAGGAGGGAGCATTGTATATAATCACACGAGCACGAGTGTATAGTGTACAATAATTTTGAAACCCTGTGTGTTAAAATAGTTTAGCCATAGATGCGTAAATAAACTATTGCAAGAAGTTAGTTATGAGTTGTTGAAAATTAGCCTCCAAAATATTAGACAATAACAATATTATTTTTGCAATACATTTTTTAAAATCCTCACATTATTATTACTATTATAGCTTGTAAGGATTGTTTACAATGAGTTTATATAATATTAAATCAGACTACTTAAGCCAACCTGTTTTCTATGTATTTGAATAATTTTCATTTCAAAATTGTTTATTAACGAATTATTCAAATGATAATTTATACTAATAGTATTTTATCGTAATTCAAAAATATTTAATTATGACAAAGTTAAAGTGATACGTTTTGTTTTAACTTTTGTATACAAAGATTGCTATTTATCGGTGAATAAAACAAACATTTAAAAATTAGCTTCAATCAGAATCGCCATTAGTAAAAGGTAACTAATTATAGGTTATCATTTTTGAATTTAATAATATATGTAGCTGTAATATTACATACTCATTCTTGGCAGTTGGGTAACTCAAAATAATATTGCCTATTCATTACACAAAGTATTGGTATCATATACATAGTTCTAATATTATAATACGAGTTGATATAACCATATATGACGTGCATCGGTGTAGTGTGCAGTGTACCTTAGTACCTATCTATATAATATGATATACTCACCGTGTGTAGTAAAATGGTTAGGTATGCAATTTTATATTTTAACATGTTTTTCGTTTATATCATATGTCCTATCACTTCAATTGCGGCAGCTACCTCAGTGATATATTATATTACTTGAGTTTAAAAATCTGTTAGCACGTGCGTTACATACATATATACATACGAAACGATCGTTTTACAAACGAGTTGCGGAAACTATACGCATAGAAAAATGAAAATAATATATTTCTTATACGCCTATATTATAGTACTATAATATGTAATATTAAATTAATTAAGAAAAAAAAAATGTTTGGTTTTAGGTTTCGAAGCATAAATTTAGAACACTTTTTATCACTGTTGGGTGTTGTGTCTGCCTTTTAGTTACCACTTTACCGAAGTTTAGATTATTGTCATTAATTTTTCTATTTTATTATTAATATATCTAAGCATTTTTAATAAATTAGAAATACATTTAACTAGGTAGGTCTTATTAGTATAAATATTTTAATGCATAAGTTGAAAATAAATAAATAGTTTAATAACAGTTTATTCGAGGTAAATTCATACTACTAATGATGTTATAGAATATCAAAATATAAGTACTTGACATAGATCTATAATAGGAAATATTAAAAAATAGTTACTAAAATTCAAAGAGATTATCTAAATTATTTTAAATTGTATATAGAACTAAAATAAGTTCAGAAACTGGGAATATAGCCATGCTTGCTGCAGAAGAGTTAGCTTTTCTAACTTGTTTATTTTTATAACCTTTAACTTTTCCTACATTGTAAGTGTCTAGTTTTCAATGATTTTCACTTTTCTTAATCTGCTATTATCCTTTTGTTTGTATGTAAAATAAATGTTTTAAAACTCAACTTAGAAAATTATCGCAGTTGCAGCTATTAAATACCAATTTCTCTATAGATAAAATATATATTATGTATCGTGTTCGACTTACATTCGCACAAGGTACATCAGCGACTAGCTGCTTGGCCACTCCACGTCCCAGAGCGTCGCGTTTCCTCTGCGCGCTGAACAGTCTTAGCTCTTTGCGTTCTTCATCCGATAATCCTCGACAATACCGCACCTCATTATCGTGTGGAGGCAGCTGCTGTAGGAGCTGCCTTACCCGGTACCGCTCACCTGCCGAGTTCAGGTATGGCACTTTGTCTTCGGGTACACCCGAAAAGAATAAATGCACCTAGAAGAACAGATGAAAATAAAACCAATCATTAACGTTTTGCAAATCAAACAGAAAATCAAATTAATTAGACTTCTCAAACATTCAGGGTTAATATGACTATATTATTATAAAAAGAACAAAAACGATAAAAAAAAACATTGAATACCCTATATTATAATATATTAATACACGTGATGTTCACTGAGAAAACGGATTTCACTAAATATTTTTATACCTATTGTTAATTGTAAATCTATTTTTTTTTTTTACCATGATTTAATGAATTTACACTTATAATTACTATATTATTATATTTTTATTTTATTTGTAATTAAATTTTTAAAAATTATTAAACGCCTACATTATATTATTGATTTTTATGATTTAATAGCAAGTATATATTTTATATATTATATATGTATTCAAAATCATCGGTAATCATATTGTTTCGGTATAAAAAAAAAAAGGAAATTATTTTTTTGGGTTATCATCGTCTGCAATTTATTGTGTGGTTAGGTACAGCAATATAATATAAAAACATTGATTTTCAATTTTACAACAAGTAATGTTTGTCATTATTTATCATATTTTTCGTCAACAATAAATATGACTGAAATAAAAAAAAACGAGATAGAATTTTTTTTTTTAACGGACGAGTAGGTACCTCAGATAACAACGTATGCATATGCATATGTACGGCACGTTTATTTATTTAGTTTCCCTATTTACCTTTGGGTTGTTGACAAACGTATATTTTTAAATGTACTAAGTAAGAGCAAAATGAATAAAAAATACGTTGTGCTCTAAAATGTTTGACGTTTACATTCCTAACCAATCACAATGGGTTGCAAAATATTATATTTGGTCTAAATTTTTACTCAACTCTACACTTTTGTAAGGGGCGTTTAATTAAATTTCGAGCACTTTTTGGTATTCGGAATCCAAATGCACATTAGTTAAATATCCTGAATATATTTGAAAACAAATATATATATATATTTATATATATTTTATATACTTGTACATTTAAGCATAACTAAATGAATTATCATTTATGTAATGAAATCATAAAAATGTGTTGAATTATTCGGGACCGCGAAAGGACGAATGTATTTTCAGGAGCACGTTTCAGAAATGCATAACAATAATTTATGATTAAACATTTCATTCGCATTGCGCGAACCGAGTACGACGTAGTGGGCCTAGCCCACATGTACATATTATATTATATAGTATATAGGTTGCAATAAAATTCCATCGTTACAATAGTTGTTCAAGTGTATTTAGAATCGGTGGGTTTAAATCGAATTATTGATCTTGAAGGACGCGTACCTTATATACCTAGAGCAGTCAAGTTTATGTTATAAATTATTGTCTAAAAATAACAGCCTTCAGTGATGTCCAATTAACTGTAAAAATTCTCGCCAACATTATAATTTAAACACATTTAACTCGATTAATTCACACTAATAAATTTATGATTAACTCAAGAGTATATATTATGCAAAGGTTTATCGGGATTTCATTACTACTTTACTAGCCTCCAGAGCTATCGTTGTATACTGTTTCCGATTCGATCAACAGGTGGGCGTGATTTGTTTAGGACGTTTTATTAATTTGAACGAACGACGTGCGAGCGCTGTTATTAAACAGTGATCGTTTTGAATACGATTATCATTAATCATCACTGTGACAATATAGTTTGGTTTTATGCACATTGATTTATACATAAAAAGATATTTATATATAACTTGCTTAATATACCTCAGTAAATTTTAATATAATATACTTGGAAAGAAAAACCAAATTGTAATAATAAAGACGACAATATTATTCCGCTCACGTTTATGAATTGTCTGAGAGACGATACGAACCCGAAATGGCTGATATAAAAATAAAAAACAAAATCCCAATAACGTATACATTATTATATAAGATTATGTAATATATTGTATATTATGTGTATCGCAGTAGAAGTTTTCTAATTTCCACCTGCGCACATAAGGATGTAAGAATGTCTAGCATACGTAATTTTCTCGTCCGCTATGGGAAATTGTATCAGTTCGGAGGGATGTCATAACTATTATACACACCACAGTACCACACGTCACTACATAGTAAACGATTTACATCTTGCGTGTTATTTGACGTACTTAATTATAATTATAATATTAATTTGGTCCTATAATATCAAGGTTTATACCTCTACATACATTAATATTGGAATTAATTAACCCACCGGTATATACACGGTTCATTGTGTGGTTCAATCTAAAAGTAAATATATTTCAAAACGCGTTATTTATTTATGAGACATCATTATATTACATGCAACACACAGTAGCAGGTGTATCTTAAAGTAATTTAAATACATATATTATAACATTATATTCTAGTTAAATATTATGGTCATTGATTGCGCAGTGCGGTAAGAAAAAAGCAACTACGTGCATTTCCATAGATAGGACTAGCGGTGTATTATTACGTAGTTCATATTATCAGTGATCGAAGTTGCTCAAAATAAGTATGCCTCAACTATTTTATACTATTGTTTATATCACGCCTATATTATACCTATGCCTATGTGTGGAGGGATGACAAATGTACCCAGGTTATAATAAGTGGTGGGATACCATCCCGCCGTGCCCCCCCCACTTCGACCACTGCATATTATTGAACTATAATGGAACGTATGATTTTTTTTAAACCAAAAAATTAATTTTAAAACTTGTGTTAACACAAATAGTTAGGTTACGGTTTCGATGTTAATAAATAAATAATTTTGTTTCCCTAGTCTTTTAATTAGTTAGACGCTGGATAAGACTATACGGTACTACGCCATGTTCGATGAAAAACAAAGTTAGTATTTCGCCGCATGGGACGAATCTTATGTTGGCGTAACAACATAATTTGAATAGAAATCAAAGGACTCGCTGAATTTACGTAAGACACGACGTTACAATAATATGATATAAATATTTGGTATACAATAATAATTGTCGATGCGACGGTGCGATTCAAACTTATCTGTTTCGATGGACACGGAATAAGGATATACCTACCTACCCTAGCTACATTGCCTATATTTATGCGGCGGCGGAGTGCTTTTGTACAATATAATAATAATATATAATACCTATAATGTATAATGTATTATATAATAATGTGTCGCTCGTGGTAGACGAAGCGTTTGTTAATAACAATGGGACGTCGTAATTACTCGGACGGTAATTTATGGACGTTTGTCCGGGCGTCGGCATACCTATAGTTGTATGTATCGGCAGGCGCGTGCTATATATTAACGCTGTGCGCATGGAGTCCTACCGATCGGACGTGCGACAAATGATATTCGCTGCGCAATAATAATATATTATACTGTGTGTCTGTGTATATAATATATACAGGACTTCAATGTCACTGTGGTTTATATATATATATAATGTACAGGGTGATTTACTTAACATCATGCTCATCCCCAATTATTCTTTTAAGAATAAATTTAGTCAAATTCTGGTTTTTAAAATTTTAAAATACACTTAAAGACCATCATGTTATTTTTAAACTATTCAGATTTTTTTTACTATTTATGGAGTTTTTGCAGTGATAATAACTCCAATTTTTGATAATTGCCATGTAATTTAAACGATAAAATGTTTAAGTGTTAAGAACAAAAAGTATTTAAAAATGGTCTTGCAAAAATATAAAACAGATGTAATCTAGTAGGTATTATTTTATTATACTTGGATCATTTTTAAGTTACCATAAAAACCTTATTCCTCATCTTCCAAAACCATTATTATGAACCTATTATAGTAATATTCTTTAGCACTCAAAGTTAAATAACTCAAAAACTACTAGTTCGAATTTTTATTTAAATACGTTAACATTTTTAGAAAAATTATACGTTATATGATATACGGAAGAAAATGGAAGTTTTTATTTGAAAATACAAATTCTTATCTCTACAGGACACTCCTTAGGTAATACAAAAAAATCTTAATAGTTTTAAAATATTATCTTAAAATATACTAAAAAATTCCAGAAATCAAATTTTGATTAACTGCTTATTGAAGAAAAATAGGAAATGAGCATGTTTAGTAAATCACCTTGTATATTTGTACAGACGGCGATAAAGGACGGCATGACTGGAAAACTGACGTGCAGAATCGCGATTGCGTGCGTAAACCTATAGATATTGGTGCGAAATGATGGTGGTAATGGGGTCTGGTTTTGGACGGGGGGGGGGAATGATAAATCGCCCTGGGAATTGACACGAGTCCGTCGAAAACACGCATAATGTAATGCATAGCGTGTAGGTAAATAAATTCAGTTCGCCGTGTTAATTTTATACATAATATGTATATAATATATATATATTATATTATATATTGAAGTGTACATGTGATATATTATAATAGGTACATACCTATAAATGATTTAACAATGATATACAATTATATACATATTATATTATTATTTTACATCTAAAAGTGATGGGAAAGAAATCATCTCGGAAATGTTTTAAAAACTGCCTAAAATACGAGAACGTATTTTTAGAAATTTTATTTTTATTTTCTACAATTTTCAAAAATATCTCGAACGTTCATCCAGGATCGAAATCTTAGCGGATTGTTTCGAGTGTCTTATTAATAAGTCTCTTGAAAGTAAGTTGTAACACAGTTATATTGTTTGGACTAAATTCTAAAGTTAACAATTAGTAGAATTTGATGTGTGTATGATTTTATGCGTCTTTAACACAATTAGTAGGTAGGTATACTGCAGAAGTAACACATGCTGTACCTATCCGAACGGCAGACACATATTTAAACTGGCCGGCAAGTGCTCGTAACGTTGTAGGAAAAACAGAGAATAAACCTTTTTTCTTTTTATATAGGTATTACAAAAATATTATACCAGGTGTATATATTATTTTAAAATACGTTATAATCAAACGCCTGCGAGGGGAGAGCGATACATCTCCCGCATGGGCGTATACGTAGGAATAATATAATAATATGCACTAGAGTAGTTTAAGGAACCACACTGCAGATCCCGACACGTTTTTCTATATACATAATATAATATAATATTATATATTATTTCTACACATACATATATCCAAACGATAATTACTGCGCATGATTAATGTTAATGTATAATATAGAGAAGTCGTGTAAGTGTTGTGGTGATGGGGAGGAGGTTAGCCCGCTGGGTAGCGTGCGCGGTTCCAGACGCCGCGATGAACCGTTGATGCTGTAGAAAAGGTATAGCAACACCGGATAAGTCGTAGCAGACTTGTAGCAGTCTATATAGTATATATATATATATATATATGCATATAAAATAATATTATTATAACGTAATATTGGGACGTATATAATATGACGATATCGTGTATGCGTTGTTATTATTATTATTACCATCATCCGGATATGTCGAATGCAAGTTAGATCTCGTTTACGGGTAAATTTTTTCGACGTGAAAGGTGAAGACAAAAACACGCACTCGTGTCTTACACACGTAAACACATGTCGACACGTCTTTGAATATTTTGTATTTTTTTATATTTAAATCTTCTTTCTGTGTATGTTTGATTAAGTCCCTAGATGCTTTAAACTCATAATTTAACCCGATAGTGTGGTACTGATATTGGGTACTTTGAAATGTTGACATGGATATGTCTTAAATAACACATATGTGAATTCTAGATTCCAACAATCTCGGGAACCACTCATTCAATCATCATATTATGGTTTTTTAAATGAAACAACAAGGTTTAATTATATTTGTAATGCTCCAATTTGGCAACTGGGTGAATTTATTAATGGCGCCATCTTTCTAGTAAATAACATTTCAATTCAATACAAAAATGTAAAAGCTTTTTCCTTGGTGAAGTTGAGTTAATTACAGTTAGAAGAATTGTCAATATTGTAAAATTTAAATGTTTTTTAGTTAGTTTTTGAATAATGATTATAAAAATGTATTTAAAAAAAAAATTATTACAATTTACCAGATATTTTTGTTACTATAAGTTAATTAAAAATCAAGTTATTAATTTTCCAAATAATTCGTAAATACCCACATAAAAGTATAAAAAGAATGTCGTGTAATCTATGAACAATAAATATAAATAGGTAATAGATTGAACAAAGTTTTAACCACGTAAGAAGCTTAATTTTAATGTACAATAAAGTTTACGAAAATGTTGCTTGTTCATATATAATCTCAAAATGCAGTTTATACATCTATGCTCCTGATCATAAAAATTAATAATATAGTTTACAACAAAATATTAGATGATCGATAAAAATTTAAAAAAATACATTTAGCCTAACTTCGGCCACCAGAGCCAATAATAACTTTTTTTTAAATGTTGCTTTTAAATGGTCAAAACCATTTGCACAGATAACACCGGCGGAATAGCTATATAAAGTTGATAGTACACTTATATTGGAAATATAATCTGTAAATCAAATTAGAAAATCAAAAATATTAATTATCCATGAACCTAACGTTAAATGTTAGCATTAAACAGCCAAATTTAACATGGATGTATTTTCATCGGCCAGCTTGTTTATAAATGATAACCATACTGATGCGAAGATACTATATTATTAAAAATAAGAATTTAATATTTGAATAGCTTAAAATATTTGAAAAGTTTCACTTAATGACTAAGTCTCTGAAGTTATAGCAGTTGAAATACGAACAACGAAGTGCACAGAGCATCTAATAACAATTGGCCCATAATATCAATACCCACGAAAAACAGTTATAGTGATCATAGACTAGCCATACTTAATAATGTTTAAATATCTTTATTAGTGGTAAAAAATTATATTACGATATGATACGACCATATACCTCCTACCTGTATAATAATAATAATGATATGTTAAATGCTACTATAACAAATCACAATACCTGTAGAAAATATACAGGACGTGATTATTTTATTATTATGAAACTTAACCTTAACTAACCAGTAACTTAACACTATAGTATTGTATACTAACATGGTGTAAATATAATGTATATAACATTGAAACTGCGATTAACACCCACGATAATGTGTATGCATTTACGTTTAACTTTAGCTGTGCGAGTGCAATCCTTATATTTTATTCCTTATAACATTATTACCGTGTAAAAGTGATTTTGTATTTTTATTTTCCAGCCGAATTTTGCAGCGAGCAACCAATATTGTATCAGGAATATAATATAGGTAGCGTTAGGAATATAATATGTTACTATGTTAGATTAGATTCATTTAAGTTAAAAAAAATGTGAGGGTAATATTATAAAATGGTATTATTATTTCATATTATACGTCATGACGAACAAAAATTAATTTGGAAAACACATTTGTATGTAACAATTAATGCTCTTAATTTTTAATTAAACTCGTAATCAAACTGCAATGTTCAGACGTTAACACATTGTTTTATTGAAGTATATTTCGTCGAAATATTAAAATGTTAGTTTTAAACATTGTTAATGCGCTAACATATTTTAAAAACAAATTTTTATATTTTATAGTACAAAAAAAAAAAAAAAAAAAATAAACGCATATTCATTTTTACGTTACTGTTTTCATTTTTTGTTCATAATTTAAAGTACTTGCGTAATATTCGATTTAAATTTCATGAATTTTTAGTATAAAGTCGTCGTTGAAATGACACACCCAGAAATTATAAATTAATACTATTGGAGGATTTTTTCAGTTTTCGTCAAAGCCATTATAACAAGAATTTGGCACTTTTGTACATTTTTTATCAAGTTACATTTAGAATTATGTGTATTGTGTCAACGCATAGCGGAAGTCTCTTATAGAAGCAAGCTTTTATGTACATTATTAATTATTGATATTTTTTTTCAACTTGAATATAAAAATTACGACAGTACAACATAATAAAGTAGATATATGTACTGAAATCCATTATAGCCAGTCTACACTATCCACTTTTACCGATCTCTTACAAATTAGTTGTAAGGTTAGGGTTAGGTTAAGTGTGGACCCTTAGTTATTTGCTATTTTCAAGCTGCGATCTCAGCCTCTAGCTGCGATGACTGCCTTGTTATGGAACAGCCTTATAATCGTTGTGACCAACGACTAGTCGAAGTTTGGAAATTGTGTCTTAAGAAGTCATTGAAATGAAGAAGTACCGCTGACCTGCCTTTTACATTTGATACGATTTGTCTCAACGACGACTATGACGATGCGACGAAAATACGAATATGTTTTCATCCTTTTGAATATTTCTATTTTATATGTTGTGTGTATCGCAGACGAGATGTACATATATAGACATAATGTCTGCACATAATAAAAATGACGTACTCTTATATATATATATAAATATATGTGTGTGTATAAAAAATAGAGCTAAGAAGGGATGCTGAGATGAAACCGCGAATTGTAAAGAACGCTTCTCGAGAGCCAGCAGAGATTTTATTTTATTATTTTTTTTTTCATTACAGACGCAGTAAAAAGACGACTATATATATATATATAGACACTGGGCTAAGGCTTAAGGAAAACCACAGACAAGAACCTGCAGCTACGATGCGAGCATCCTTCACCCAGTTCACTCACACATAACCGTGGCGTAATAATGCATCGTATGTATATGGACAAATACTGTGTGCCATCGTATATATATATAGACATATTATAGTCTCACAAATAACACAGCGACCGCCACAGAGAAAGAAAAATGTTTTTTTCCCTTCTTTCCTTTCCGTTTGGTATCAAATAGTTTTACAAAGATACGTGAAAAAACCCTATATGAAAGACCAACAAAAACATTTACATATGCGATGGCGAGTGTTTATACAATAAAGGACGTGAAGAGAAATGGAGTATAATTTTGTTGAATCTTCGTTGGATAGGTTAGGTTATTACAGTGAACTCGGTTATTTTCCTCGTCGTGAATACAAAACTTGAAAAGATATGGTTATTGTATACGTAAGGAGTAATTAACAGTGCAAAGGAAGGTGTATTATAGTACAGCAATTTAACGTTGTGTTCTAGTAGTTATTTAACAGACAGCATAACTGTTTTTATGTGAATTACTAATAATTTATAGTTGTTAAATATAAATATATATACTTATAATAGTATCATATAATATAACACAGTATAGTTTAAGCATATTTGTATAGTATTTATACATGTCATTATGTGTGCACAATTAAAATAAGATGACGATGAAACTCTGTCGTTAATTGTATAGATACATCAATTTTTCGTTGTCTGTACAACACACACAACACACAATTCAGCAATTACAAAACACTATACGTCTATCATTCAAATGTATTATACGAGTACTCGTATAATCACATTCTGGAGAGTATTAATTTGAATATAAATAGTTTTATTTTAATTCAAACAGTACGATAGATGTACCTATATTTTACAGACACAAGTATTTTTTTTATTTATTATTTTGACAAAGACGGTAAAATCAGCCGTTTGATCATCGGCGTTGTCTAGATACTATAACAATGCACCGCGAATACTTTTACCGAGTAGCTTAAGCGAACTATTCTTTAGTAGGTGTCTTTCGACAAAACTCATTAGCATACCTTGACTTTTTACAATGCAGTCATAAAGCGAATAACCAGCAGCAGCGCTTTCCTTACGAAAATATTTATCTCAAGCGTTTGAAACTATTTACATTTTCAAACGAAACTTTTCAATATATTATATAGAAGTACCTTTCAAACGCTTCAATGAAATTTGCATATCTGTATATGATTGTTGTTTAACAATATTTAAAATGTAAACGTTTTACTATTGTGAAGTTTCGTTTAATATTTTGGACGTATTATTATTATATAAAAGATAATAATAATTAATAATGGGTATGATTAAGTACATATATGCAACTATTTTAATATTAAAAAAATTACAATGTTAATGCATACCTAGTACCTACTTATAGGCAATACGTAACACAAAATAGCTATGGTATCGCCGCAAACAGTATAGAAATCGCAGGTCTCAATTAAAAGAAAAAAAGATCTGTTGATCAGAAACTACGTGTATTTAAAAACTAATCAAACGGTTACTTACCCACTATAGGTTTGAAATTGATTTATGAGATTTTAACGATTCGAAACGTTAATCAAAAACACGCAAGCAATAAATATACACACACACACACATATACATTATGTACATACATAATATATATATATTAAGAAAGCAGACTAAATTTTTTACCTCATTCCATCGGGATTTTATTTTGAGGAACATTCAATAGAATAATATATAATATTATATGTTCTATATTATATGGTTTGTATAAGTATAGGTACCGTAGTTGCTCTGACGGAGGAATGCGTTGTGTGTGCTCACCGCCGCGCCGGTCGGAGCCAACCACTAATTGGTCGGTTAACAACGCATTTCCCCTTCGGCTACACATAACACTGCGACGATTTAGACCGGGTGGTCGGATATATCAAAAAAAAAAAAAATAATAATAATAATAATAATAAAAACAAAGAACGGAAAAATAATATATCAATCGTTTTGTGTTATTATAACGGGTCACACACATATATATATAGTGTATAACAGAACGAGAATGGATATCCGAGCAACTAAATAGTATGTACATATACGACACTCAACAGCGTGGTTATTGACGTGTTTTAAACGCCAGGTGCATTTTTTAAGAATAATAATGATGTTATATTATAAGATATGCTGTACAATATGATTGAACTTGGGTTGACTGGCTACAATAATAGCTAATTTAATCCGCTGCAAACACTCAAAAGTACCACCGGAAAGCACCGACTTTAACCGTTTTAGTTTGAAATTATATCGAGATTTATGCCGGTCCGTCGGCTTGTTTTATCCTAGGTCGTTATGTTATATAATATGATATTATACGGTCAATTACGTACTTATACTGCTGCGTAGGTAATAATATAGAAGTATAATATAAAGTGAAAACAAATGTTAAGGAACCACGAGATTTCTTTCATTATAGTTTTTGTGAAGTATTCAAAAATGAATGAAATTTATCCGGTCACAGTCTTCAATGTTAGTATCCTTACCTATTATTTTACAAAAACTTTTTTCGATTTCATATAGTAGCTACGGCGAATGAGCTTAATATAAAACGTCTCTCGAAATTATTCTTATTTTCAACTTTTTCTGTCACATGTATTAAAGCCATTTTTTGATCTACGCACAAAGTTTTTTTTATTCACTTTCCACATTCACTGATTGAATGTTAGCGTACTACATTTACGATAATGCGTGTAATATTGTAATATTATTTACTAAAAACACATAAATCACATTAGTTTTTGTATTAATAAATGTATTATGTAGAATACTGTTTCGTTATTGGGAGTAACTAATTCGTTATTAAGAATGATCTAATGTAAATATGGGTTATAATAAGCAAACCAATCATTATTAAATAATATTAACGTAATATAGAGAGTTTTGTTGTAAAACAAAATTGCTATAAAGAGTATTCACTGTGTATTATGATCTGCTATATAAATATAGTATTGCATAATACAAACGTATAATATTATAGTTCTCTGCGCACCATCGTAGGACAGTTTTGCATTCCGTGACGACTTCATTACACTAGTGAAAAATGAATATTTTTCTGGTAAAGTTTATGTTCCATGTT
>VUJU01001853.1:0-47545 GCA_009835225.1 Aphis craccivora
AACACCAAATTTATTAATTAAGTACCTAGTGGCTAGTATATTTTATTAAGTCTTCTGAAACAAGTACCTCTAGGCTCTAATTCCAACAATAATAAGATTTTATGATATTTTTTTTACTAAATACAATGATAAACATATAATGCATATATACCTACTAGAGCATGGTAGCAGAATTTTTAACGACAAATATTTAAATTAAATTAAAGCCCAAATACTTAATACTATGTGTCCATGTAATTTCAATTTGCTTCTAAAAACTTAGAAAATTCGTTATAGCTTTTTAGTCAATTTTTATAATAAAAACGATTTGAATTTGAATTAGATTATCTCAGCATGAAACTAATCTAGTTTTAAATGAAAGATGAAACGATCTGCATACTTTAAATGTTTATACTACAATGTATCAAAAATAAAACTTGATGGATTAACAAACATAGCATTCTTAATAAACTAAAAAATAATTTTAATAAAAACACATGATTTTTTTAAAGTATTTTACTATATGTATAAAATAAGCATAATATATGCCTTTTCTTAATTATTATGGTCATATAAATTAACAAAAAATATTCAAAATATAATATATTCATACTACAGTGATTTTATTAAAAACTATTTAATATTTACAAATATTTCATTGCGGTGTATCTATTTAGTATCTACTTCATATTAAATAAAATATTATTTGAATTACAAAAAAACCTGTTATGCATTTTTATTTACACTCATAAACGGTTTTATTTCAAATCGTAGTATACCAGTGTACCTACTAAAATTCGATAATAATATTATATTCCCATATATTTTTTGGGTTATTGTATAAACTATAAAGTGAATAATGAATATGCATTTAAAATAAACATCATATTATAATAACATTCCGGTTTTTATTTATATTTGTTCTTATCAGTCCATCGTGTTAAAGGTATTAATGGTATGAATTCAGTAAATTAAAACTAGGATTAGCACACGGTTTTATAATAATTAGATACTGTGTTTTCGAAACGAATAAATGTATAATTATAATTAATAAGTTTGACATATTATAGTATTAATATGTTTATTTAAATAAAAACATATTTGCTTGTATAAATTATATGGTATTATACACTTATATATCATGAATCATGATGTATATGATTTGTTGTGTCAATCGTTTTTTTATAATCATTTAAAAAGAAATTAAATTTCAATAGGTACGTATCAATATATTTTGCTAACTCGGTATCTCGATGTAGTAGGAATGACACATTAATATAATGATTGAACGGTACGATAAGTCATATAAATTGTTTGTTCACAGACGTGATATTTCTTCTATGTTTTGAACGGGGAAAGCGTGATGTCTAGAAATATATTATAGTTATTTGGGCTAAAATTCACTTTATCGGATAATTAATAATTACCCTCACAAAATAAAATTTAAAAAGTTCGTTTAGTGTTTATTTTAATTCATTGATCTATTTTCTGATTATTGAGAGACAAATATATTTGTGGCTTGTAAAAATGTATAATGTTTTGATTAAATTATATATTTACAATATTAATTCAATAACATTCAATAGGTTTTAAGGTTTTAACAATTACTTGAATTATTTATAGCTAGTATAAGTTTATAACAATCTAGTTTGACGCATTTGTTTCCTCGTCCAAATCACAGGAGTTATAGCAGATTTGTAGCACATCTGATCTTCCCAAATATCGCCATTTTCGAAAACGCAACTACTTATTAAAGAATAACGATCGGAATAATAATTAAATAAATATCGATGTAGGTAATTTATGAGTTCAAAAAACATGTCTGCGACGGTTAAACATATCTGCAACAGTTCCTGGAAAGTGGAATGAATAGTAAAAACTTTCATCGTGCGGTAATTTTCTCCGTCAATTTTGACTGACAGTGTTTATTTTTCGTTGAACATCACTAATGCACAACAGCTAGATTTTACATAAGCAATATTTTTGTGTTTTTTTTCAACAATTGGATACCTAATCGGCATATTACTATGAGTTATAGCAATTAAAAATTATCTATTAATGTATGCCTATTATTATGCATTTTCTACGCGTTAGTTTAAAGATTGTTCAATTATAATATTTAATAAAAATAGTTATGAATTATGATTTTTTTATTGTACGTTTTCGATTATTAATTTAGGTACCTTTAATATGCGTAATTCTATGTATACGCGAATACCTCTATATATTGTAATTTTTCTTATCCGTGAATGATCAGATCTCCCCTACATATATACCTAGGTAATAATAATAATTAATAATATACTTTTTATCGTGGCGGTCAAGGGCAGTGAAAACGATAAGAGTTTGAAGAAAAAATATTTATGAACAGCTACCTACTTTATTTAAAGTATTATCGATAGTAGGTTTTATTCGACTCTTAATTTCATCTATTATTTTTACTAGTATAAGTACCTATAATATTATTATGATGCGTACACGATGATGCAAAGAATCTAATAAGTAATAACACATGTAATTGCGTACATGTTTGAATGTAAAACGTTTAGCGAGGGTACCGGTTTTTCTCTTCCCCCGCGCAGTAATCGAATATGCCGTATTATAAATTATAATTTAATATGAAAACATTGACATCGTTTAACCTACGATCCCTTTTACGTCCACCATAACAATGATATGACACAGCACGTATTTGATACAATACAAATCATAATCTTTAATCGGTCCCGAACTTCGATAATATATTCCTCGCGAATGACCCGTGATTATAATGTATTACCACTATTAATTGTTTTACCTACATATATATATTGTGTACAAGTATTGTCTTTGTCAACTAATCCTTACATGACTACATGAGTATCTATAGTAAGTGTTAACAACGCGTTTCGACTCTCGTCGTTGATGCGAGTGCATTTGTTTATCGATTGTATCGATCGCGGTGAGTTTGACTATGAGGTGTCATTAACGGTCCGTTTTAATTATTATACGAGTATTTTTATATTAAAAATATAAATGTATTTTTATATATATATATATAACGGTAAAACTGTGTTTGTGACACTTTCAGAAGTCTGTGTGTGCCATGTTTTAACGAAATGCGTTTTTATTTTTTTTTATAACTCGATTACTTAAGAAAAATCCCAATAATATAAATAACATAAGAACTACTCTTAGTAGCAACATCTGAATTTAATATTTTATCTAAAATGTAATATTTATAGTTATATTATTTTTCGTCAGTTAACATGTGTTTAAGTATATTTTATCTTTTAAGGTAAACAATGAACGAGTTGGTGTCATTGTATTTTGAAAACATTATAATATATTTAACGTAGCGTGGGGAGGCACGCCCACTAAGAAATTAATATTATTCTGTTCAACAATAGATTTTCACACTGAATAATATCTTATAATATTATATTTTTAAGAAAATAGAGGTACTGACAAATAAACACAGTTTAAAATCGCTACAGGAAAAAAACGTGTTCTACATTTAATTTACGTTTTTCACTATGAAATCAACTAAAATTTTTAAAACACTATAATAACTTCTAATTGGTGTTTTTCTCTTGTTATCAAGTCTTTGAGATTTTTAAATCCACTATAATAATTATCTTATACGTTGATATATTGGAAAATTATTAAATTTGTGTTTTTTTTTTTGCCAAATAAATGCTAATGATATTTTATAATTTTTGTTAAAAATTGTCTGCCACGACGTGATTCAAAACTAGTAACCTATACTAATAATTTTTTAAGTAGACAATATTGCTTATACCTACTATAAATCGTAATTCAAGGCTATTATAAATTGTAAGGAAATACAAAACGAAGGAGAAGCATGATTTAATAATAAAAATGATATAGGTATGTGTATATTTACCACATTAATGTTTAGAACTGATGACCATCACTTACCTTTGGAGGCGTCGAAATATATACCTTCGTCGAAAAATGATTATTAATCGTATCGATATTTATAGGTGCCATGAAAATAATCGTCTATAATACTGCAATGTTGTCCGGTGGATCGAAACACCGATTCGGTCGACGGTTGGACGAACCGCGTATTGTGCGGGAGGTGAAATCTCGTGTACTTATTACATAGGTACAATATTATATATGTATAATAATATAGCGTCCATCGTTCGTGACGGTACCGGTTTTCAGTTTTCCATCGAGATCATAGCCTGTTATTAAAAACGATATACGCTAAATAACATATTAAAAAAAAAAAACTGCGTACGTTTTTGTACAACGATGGGTGTAACCTATTAACCCCTTACCCCGACGTATACACGTACACGCGCGCGCGCATATATACATATTCACATAGACATACTAACGTACACATCAACACACACACACACAGACTCAGTACACACAGATTCACGCACGCACTCAACATACAGCTTTCGACCACATAACAATATTACTTAAACGATATTATTATTTACCGTTCGCCCACTCATTTCAGTCTCGTCTTATCATCGCGACGTTTCACTTTTCATCGTCATTGCTATATCATCGCTGTCGTTGTTTGATTTGTTTTTTTTAAGATTTCGGACGTCGTTCCGGCATCGGAATACGATAACGCAATAACATTGTAATATCGTGATATTTAAATATCGTAGTGTACAATGAGACAAACATTTTCCAGATGTCCCCGTGCGCCGTCGGATACGAATCCATACTGTTAGCCGACCAAAAATACGAAGATCGCGGAGGACCAGCTTTACCGTCGCCACCGAATCCGACGCGACCGACACGCAATAGCAGGCTACGACCGCGTCCAGGAGATCGCCAAAAGTTACGGTCTGACGCAGCCACTGCAACCGACGTTTCCGCGCTGTGCCGACACTTTTTGGCCGCCTACAACATACGACCGGATTTCTTTTGCAAGTTTCAGGGCAGAACAAATTTGCTACAATGTCAACAATCAGGTTAGTCGTTATCCACACATAAAATATATTTCATTATAGATACTAGGTAGAAGTATTATAATAATGATACCTATTTATTGTTTACGCGCGATTTTCTGACGAAATATTATTACGCGTTTAAAGCGTAGTTTTATTACACTCGAATTTCTACATACAATATTATTAAATGACAGTTACGCCGTTTTATATGCATATGTTAGATTGACTTATATCTATACAAATAATGAAATAAATATATATACATTATACAACATGAATATTATTCATAAATAATGCCGCTATAAAATATTTTTAAAAAACATCATTTTTCAAAGGCTCCCGTGGTGGTTATACCGTTTGTTAAATATGTTTATTGTATTTAAGCGATTAAAATTATGTACATAACTGGTTTTTAGTATTTAAATATTGCGAATCGTATAAATTAGGGACTGTTATAGTATTATATTATCGTATAGTAAAATAGAATATACTGGAAAAATTTTCATATAATATTAGTAACCAGCTAGATAGTCATGTAAATTAAAAATATAAGTATCTATAATTATAATACGAAATTAAATTGAATAATCTTATAAATATTATTAAGAAAAAATATTTTTTAAATATGTTTGAGGTTAAGTTTTCCCTATAGGTAAAATTACATTACTTCTAAAATTTATTTAGAAATTTCAAATAATTTAGTAGTTTAACATAAACAAAACGATTTACTTATATTTATTTTCCTTATATCGTATTTGACTGCTTTGTTTTACCGATAGTACACATACTATAATATTTACTATATTGTCATGTCTTAAAGTATTATACTAATAAAAACATAAAAACATAAAACATCATTGTTGTTACCAAATTGTATTGAAGACTAATATTATTAACTATTGATATAATTGTAAACGTTAAATAAATGTTTAAAAATTTTAAATTGAAAAACTATTGATATAATTTACTTTTATTTAATAATAGTTACTACTTTATTGTGAGTTTATATTGTATACTCGTATGTATATATTTGTACATTACCTAACTTAACAATTAATTAAATACAATTTATGTTTTCAAATTTTTGATAAAATTAAAATAGTTAATATGAATAATTTGCTTGAGCTCTTATAGTTAATATATTGCAAACAGGGGTGGTAGGACTATCGCCCAGGGCGGTAATTTTCGTCTAAATACCCATGGGTGACATTTAGCATTTATTTAGTTTTAATAGGGCAGCATTTATAATTTAGCCCAAGGCGGTAAAATAGCTTGCTTCGTCTCTGATCGCAAACCATTGTCATAGCTCTAAAACGTTTATGTTAATATTATGTTACCATTATACTATTGAAAATTAGATAAAATAAGATTGAATTCAATAGTCTGAAATTTCTTAATAACACTACATAGTACATATTGTTTAAAATATCAGACATATAGTATAATTCATGGATGTTAAACATTCTGCAATTATCATACAGCAATGATTGCAATATTTTAGAATAAAAATTCGGTTTTTACACTCCAAAGGAAATTTGTAAATCATAATAACTAATAACTATATATGTTTTTTGGTTTTTCGTCATTATTTTTCAGTTTAAGTATCTTAGATTTGGTTAGATGTCTAAAATCTTAAGTTAATCCAAAAATATATAATAAATCGTAATTGTAAAGTAATAATGGGAAAAGTAACATACTAAATAGTGATATTTAGGTAGTGTTACTCAAAATTAGATAGAATTTGAAAATCAAAATATCTGTACCCAGCCCAAAAACATATATAATATAAAATAATATTTATTACGCAATTTTAATTGATAGTGTTAATATAGTAAACAATGTTACCACCCTTCTAAACAATGAATTATTCAAAATAATAAATGTTGGACAATATATAATTATAATAATGTTCTATATGCACTATAGAAACACGTAGATCTACGTACAGTAATATTTACTCCATCAAATATAAAAGTATAATATTTTTTTTTGATAAACTATATAGTTTTCTATGAATATTTATTAATTTAAAATAATATATTTTAATGGAATCTACATTATCACTCACTATTGTAAATCTTCGTGGGAAACCTAACTTGTCAGCTTATTTTCTTTGATTACAAGTTACAACTATACAATTATGAAATATCAATCATTAATCAGTTGTTATATTTTAATCCTATTATTAAATTAATTAATTAATGCTTTTTAAAATAGATTTCTAAATAATAAATAATTATTTGCATTATTTTACAATTTACATTGTAACAAATTACAACTTTAAAATATATTGCCCGTTAATCTTATTTAAAGTATGTTAAAAATGTATCGCATCATAACTTAAATTTAAAAAAAATGAATATTAAATAATATTAATAATCATCACCACCTATATATTTAATAGGTTTGATCATAATTCATTTTAAATGTAACTAAACGATAATAATTTTAAAATTTATGTGGTGGATAATTTTTATTATTAACTATTACAGTTTAAAAATTATATTTTTAAATCTTTTTATAATTTAAATAAATTCTATAACTTATTAATTATTCATTTAACTGTTACAATAACATAGAATCATATCTGAATAAATAAATTTAATTAGTTTATAATTTCTATAAATAAACTTATCACTCAAAGCAAATAATGTAATTGTGTTACTGGATTGAAAATTAAAATATTTCTATTGATTATTGTTGATTGAATATTATAATATTTAAATATATTTATGATTTATTGTTTAGTAGGTATACCGTTAATTATTAGGAATATAGGTATATTTTTCATATAAGAGTGTAAGACATATTAAAGCAATCTTATTCAAATTTACACCGTTATTCTTTGTTACTTTATTGTTATTTAATTATTAATATTTTAGATAATATTAAAAAAAATAAATAGTGTATAACTCATATGAATTTAAAAATTTTATCATTGGAATTAATTTTATTCATATTTAATTTAAAAAAATAAAATAAAATGAATAATAATGAACATGAAACTAAAAAAAATATTTTAAATTAAACCTATTTTTTTTTATAAAAATTTACTTTGAGTTAGGTATTAAAAACTGAAAAGTAATAATAATTTAGTATAGTTATTATTTGTATCCATCCATTGCCATGGGACAATTTTGAAAAAAATCTATTTTTCCTAATTTCACCAAAGTGAGATTCAAAGTTAATTTACTATTCACTCGGATTTAAATTAAAAGAAAAAACATAATAAATAATGCTCGTAAAAACATCATATGTCTTTATTGATTTTGTAATTTAAAACAAATTAAACGTTAAACAATTTTTTACAAATATGATTTCTTATAAATTATAACTCTTTTAAATATAACAAAAAAAAAACACACACATACTTATCATTGTCGAATCAATATATTCATCACTCCGTTCAGGAGAGAGTCTCAAAGAGACTTAAACTGTGGAACTATAGATGTATTTGATGTAACGGATATGACTTATATAAATATAATGTTCTATAAGAGTATAATAATCTATAAAAAAAAGTATAGGAAAATAATAAACTAGATACTAATAAATATCATACAAAAAAGTAATAACGACATTCAATATTAAAGTATCACTTAAACATATATTTATATTCTTTAGTTTAAGTTAATTGCGTATAGGTACTTAAAACATAATATATGGTATATAACACGCATAAATCCACGATAAATTCACCAACTATAAACTAGTAATTATTTATGAAAATATTAAATTTTTCTTTTTTCAAATTTATATTATTATACAATACAATATTTTAAGAAATTACTATAACAACTCCACTTTTTTTTATCCAGTAATATATTTACAATTTTTAATATGATAATCAATCCATCAATGTTCACTCAAAACGAGGATTATATTTGTTTCTATTTGAGTGTTTATAAATATATTGAACAGATTATTATACCAACCATTTAGAATGTAATACATTTAACAGTAATTCACATTATTTTGAATAAATAATCAAAAATGATTAATGTTGCGTACACTAGGTACGCCGTGAAAATAAAATGGATACAAATCATTTTACTTTGATTAAACTCTTAATACTTGTTTGGTTTAATAGAAATGTTACAGAGAGAGCGCTAGCTATATAAATTCATAAATTATACTACCTATTATTTATTTTATAAGGTATTTCATTTACTTTATGTTAATTAGCATTATTAAATTAGCTAGTTTATCTATATTATTGTTAAAATATCTGTTACACTTTAACTATAATTAAATGAACATTTTTTTATTTAACTAATTATTAATCAATTTTACAATAATTATTAATTTTTAAAAAGATGGATTCATCATTTTCATACTTCGCTCAGCGTAGGTCACCTTCTCACCTATTAACCTATCTATAATATTGTGCACTGTATTATATTAGAACCTGATTGGAGTGATAAAAGTATTAATTTTACAGAGACGTGAATTTTGTTTTTTTTTTTTTTTTTGTTAGTTATCTGCGTACACAATTTTAAGGCAGAAAAATAAGTTTGGATTTTAAACTTTGAGGTAGTTTCTAGTAGCATATTGAATCTTGATGGTGTTTTTGAGTAGTCAAAGTTGAAAATACACAGAATTTTTCAAAATAATTTAGGAAAAAAATGGTACAATAGAGAATTTTCACACAAAATTTAAATTTCAAATGTTGTCTACATTTTCAAAATGTCAAATGTCTATTTATAGCTTAAAAAGTCAAAATATTTTGAAAATTTTACCACTTATTAGAAGCTGGTAAAATAAAATGTTAAAAATTGTATGTATCTATTGTTATTCGTTTTTTTGTTACTGTACAGCAGAATGGTTCAGAAAGGGACAGAATTAAAAAAACAATAAAAAATAATTGAAATAATTATATAATTTAGTAAACAAACAAAATTTCGAATGTAAACTTATTATGCTCATTAAAAAAGTTAAAATTAATGCTCATTAAAAAAAATTAAATGAACAGATTTTTTAAGCAAATAATTTTTTTTATTACATGTATTTATACATTGTATAAATGTTACCTACATAATATTTGTATTTACGTATATTTTAATCTCGTAATTCAAATACTAAATACAAGTTATTTATTAGTTATTTAATCTTAAATTTTACTTCTGTACGACACTTCTGTCAAAAATTAAAATATACAGAATAACACTTCTTTGAAAGTTTAAAAATATAAATTAACACTTAATAAAATAAATAGAAAATCAATGAATATAATAAATAATAATAATACATCTTAACTATTATTTTAACTTTTTAAAATGTTATTTATTAAATAGTTTTTTCATCATAATTAAGAACATTTAATTATATTTCTAACTTAGTATTAATACGTAAAAAAAAATATAAATACATTACACAAAATGCTTATAATTTATGATATTAATACTAGCAGCAACAATAATATAATATTGATTATTAAGTACTCGTATTATTATTTTATCGGAGTTTTCATGTACTTTCTTAAATTTTAAATTTTAATTATTTTTTTTTTTTTAAAGTAATTTCATCAGAATTAATAAACTAAAATATAATTTAATATTTCTGTTTCATTATAAACTATATAATATAAATATATATTACTGTTAAAAAATAGTTTACTTTATATTTATCACTTAAAATATTAATACCTAAGCCAACCTAACTTAAGTATATTTAAAAAAAATTATGAACATAAATATAATTAGTTCATAATTTTTGCGACTACATAAAAAATAAAATATGTAATATCTATTAGTTTAAAACAGCATAATAAGTTATAATAATGATATTAAACATTAATCGTGATAAGAAAGTATATAATTATATATTTATAATGTATATGGTAACCGTTGAAAGATAAAGGTTATTATAGTAATTGTGGTTATGATTGACCTTAGATGACTTTACTCTGATTAACAGTTTTATATACAATAATGAACTCAGCTGGAAATTTATTCGTTTTGCACTTATGAGAATAATTTAACAATTCTAAATCACATTATAAAGTAGGTAATAATAACTCCAATATCTAACTAGAAAACTTAAAAATTCAAATCTATAATATCTACACCAACATATAAAAAACGTAATAAATAAGCTTAAAATATTATGTAAAAAATAAAACATGCAAATTTTATTTATAATTTATATATATTATTCGTATTAGGTACCATTAAATTAATATTTATGGTATTTATTAATTTTTATTTGAAAATATTTAAAACTTGTAAAATCCATAAAAGAAATTTTGTATACATTTAGCATTTATAATTCCATCTAAATTGTATGATTACTATGATTATATAGTTCTGCTGTTTTATTTTAAAATTAATGATTTTTGTTGAATTTCAACTTAAGCTTACTATCACATTTGGACATTCTATCAAAACCATAAGGTACTTATTTTTTAATTTTAATAATTGTATTGATATTAGTATTATAAAACAATATTAGGTAAGTCTTGTATAGAGTTACACTATCTATTTCTACGCTCTACGCAGTAATTTAATATTGTATATTTACTTGGTAAATTAGTAAAATATAGATAACAATTTTACTTTCGATAACTGATAAATATTATTATTAGAAATGCTATAAAATATCGTGTTGTGAAATTAAAAAGATTATCAGTATATAACAAAAAAAAAATAAAAATGATTATTTTTCGAAATATTATAATATTCAAGTAAACAAATGTATTAATTTCACTCGGTTAATAAACATAAGTTATAACTTGAATAAAATAAATAAGACATACACTATAAGATAGTTAGGTACATAATACTAATCGATTTACAAGAGTAATATACTAATACAAATTCAGCAATATTGCTCTAATTTTATTCTTGAAGATTCCGAATGTAATATTGAGTATACCTATATAGACTATAGGTAGCTGATAAACGTGTATTAAATAGCTGTTGGCTACATACTATCCTTAATGGACAGAACTTGCTTACGTAGAGAATACTTTATTTGGGAGCCGATGACGCGAACGCCTTGTTTTAAAAATTTTGTCGGTTCGCTCCTCCTTAATCGGTACTGTTATAGATATTTATTCCAATCATTGCCAACGGGCAGAATATACATTAACAAATTATACTGCACACAGAAGACGAATTTTTGACGAACCGTTTTTTTTTTTACCTTCCACGCAAAACATCCGGTTATGCTAAACACGAATACTTGTAAAAATCATATGATCGTCACTTGACCACTATTATAATAATAATATAATATAATGTAGGTACCTATAATAAAACAACGTATATGTTTAGGCATGTGGGGTCGTTCATCGAAATAGGAAAAAATCGATTAATCGTTGTGAATACCTAATAGTTGTATAATCGCTATTTTTTGCTCTTCAAATAAATAAATGATATAATATATTATATTATGTTACGGTAAAACCTAAGTTTAACTATCTGACAGTTAGACTTTTATCGTTAGGTATAGGTATAATTGGTCAACTCTATATTTTTATTAGTTAGTAATTGATGTACAAAATAGTTCTGGCAAACTTCTAATGATTCTTGCAGTTTGAACTCTTACAAATGAGAAATATAGAATTGTAAACCTTAAGAAATCAATAACAATTAGTATAAAAGTACGAAAAAATTTGGAAGTTATATAACTATCATAAAAAATGTATAATATGTAATATTATAAATATATGCCAAAAAATAACAGGTCCATTGTCCAAATAAAATATAATGCAAGCAAAACTCTTTAACTCTCTATTAATTCAACAATGTATTATATTTCCCACAACGTATGCTTAAGAAGCATTTTGATTATTTTTTTTTTCAACGATATCGTTAATATTTTATAAAATCATTTTTAGCTGATATTTCAGAGCCAATATCATACAGCAACTATAAAACAAGTACTAGATATTTGTAAAATTATTTTTTAGTATTAAATCAATTTTTTAATATGCTAAACAGCTAAACCATCAAAATGTATTCATATAATATTACCTATAAATTTAAATTTAAAATCGATTTTTATCCTTATTAATTTAATAAAGAAATCTCCATTAGTCCATCCAATTCATACAACTTAGTTAAATGTGTATTCCATATTCTATAAAGTTAATACTAATAAGCCAAGTTATCAAAGCCTTATGGCTTAATGGCTTTTTGCCATTTAGCTATTTAATTATATCATTATAAATGTATAAAGTATTATTTAAAATTATGTTAAATTTTAAAATACAATTTGGTAATTTTATTTTTGTTGTATTTGATTTGGTAATTTTATTATTTTTTTTACATTAAATTATATTGTATTTTCTTTATTTGTACGGACAACAATTTTTGTTTCATACTTATCATGTCTTCATTACATTCGCTTATTATTCAGTACTTATGAACAGAATTTAATAAAAAAAATTAAAATTAAAAAAAACCTAACCTATAGTTATGTTAAGACTCGTACTTTTACTGCTGTAGGTAACGTATTATAATATATAGATACGTAATATTTTATTGAGAACACTTGTACATTTATGTATGTTTTATGCTTTTTCTCGTGTCTTTACGAACCCCTAGTGTCTTCTTGATATACCTATGTGTGTATGCTGCATGCACTGGTGTATACATATATAATAATAGTAATAATGTGCCTCAGCATATGCACATACACACATTCAATGCACTAGTATAGGATACTACAACACGACCTCGTGATGCTGCAGCAGTGGGTTCGGTGGACAAGTTGGAGTGGTAGAAAAATAAATAAAGAAAACCGACCGCTATATGTGCAGTGCGCGCTGCGACAACTGAGAACTTTGTGTGCGCTTTATACACGCGCTGGGTATTTTTTCTCTCACAAATATATGTACCTTATATACAGGGTGGACGATATTATATTATACTACACGGCGTAGTGGTAATGGTGGGGACTAACGCTAATGCCCCGTGAACACCACCCATAAACATATACCGTTGCAATTTACATAATAAATTAACCGCTGTTTATAATGTGTACGTGTAGTATACGTTTCTGTATATTATATACACGCGTGTGCACATAATAATATTATTATATATATATATGTATACGATCTTCGTTTGTTGGTATACGTTCAACAAACCCGATGACTATAATATAGAAAAAACGAACCAGTGGTGACGATATCCTTTGTATGCGCACGCACCTTATATATGCTGTGGACGCTGTGGTTTTAATAACGGTTAGGTCGGTTTAATTACGTGTTCACGTCGTTTTTTAACACGACGCATATGCCTATTGTATTTAAAAAGCCATATTACATTGATCGATGTTATTAGATTTCGAATTAGTATAGACGTCTATAAATAAGTATTGTCTTATAAACGCAAACGTTCTTAAAGTTTTTCGTTATTGATTATTAGTTTATTACTTTTCTCGACTGTAGTCTGTAGTCAACTCAAAGTCAGAGATGCAACAAACAAACCATTCGTATATTATGTAACCATTGTACTTGTATACCGACTAACATTTTGTACGCGCGGATTAAGTGTAAGCAATTAACGAATCAGTCTCGGGTATTAAAGAAAAATAATAATAATATCTATGGATACACACATAATAATACTTAATGCATACTTATAATGTAATACTGTGTATGGGTTTAATGCAGAAGCTGCTGCTGCACGTTTACTATTGAGTACAAGCGCATTCCAGCGAAGATGTGATTAGTACGAAATGGGTATCATTAGATTCGACAAATATCTGTATATAAATTTCTCCTCGCCGCAACGGATTTATGCCTCATGTGAACTGATGTCATATTAAAACACTACCGGCAACGGCAATTTGTATTCTCGATGTATATCGTTTCAAAGTCGTTTTTATTCGTTACCGTCTTGAATACGATTTTGGTAAACGAGCGTGTAACATAATACAGCGACATCAATATTATAATATTAATGTGTGTTGCAGGTATTGCATTACGTTTATATATATATATAATGTTTGTCTTTTGTGCACCGCGTCGTGTTAGGAAACCGAAAACAAAACGAAATCGTTTTTAATCAAGTAATATTTTATATGAGCAGTGAACTCACGTGATATTAGATGGATATTTACTGCTGTATACGTATAGAACAAATTAGAGTACCTAAATGTTTATGCTATATACATACCGTTCCAATATATATATATTATGTATCCCTCCGAAAGTATTTCGTACGTTTTAAAAAATTTTAATATTCATTGGTGGACACATTATATCCAACCATCCGTATCGGTGAATAGGTTTAAATAAATATAATAATTTTACTATTATAAATAGTTGAAGTGAAAAATGCGATATCACATTTCTAAATAAAATCATACCGATGTCGTTATTGAGTATTGATATTTTAATAATTTATTTTGATGTGTATTTTTTACCGTAATGCTTAGCTTAGTTGACAGTTGAAGTATAATTCAACGAATATAAATAAATATTTTTATGAAGCCAACAAATAATACGTATATTACAGATAAATTTGAAATGTTTTAATCGAAATCAATATACATTAATTTAATAATTTATAATAAAAGTATGTGTAAAAGTAATACTTTATCAGCGCGTATATATTATGCATTATGTGTGTGAAAATTAGTCGATTATAACTTCGTATTATATAGATATCTACAGTTAACAGCTGATTGAACAGTGTAAGATGAAAATGTCTAATGTGTACGATGGATGCCAAACATATTCGTGGTAAAATCGAACGCTCGCGACAAACTCTAAAGTCTACATAATATAATAACAAAAATAATATTTTGGTCGTGATCGCGTATTATGTTTACGAAGACGTTTAAACATGCGTGCGTGCGTAGGTGCGTGCGTTCGTGCATTATAAGCAAATGTGTGTGCCTGGTTATAGCGACACAAACACATCATTATAATATTATATTAAGTTCGCAGATATGCATCGGATGTAATGAAAATTTAAATATCGAAACATTTATAACTATAAAACATATACCTATATGATAAAAATAATATTATGTATAAGCGAAACTCTGTGTCGTGTCTGCAGCTGTTGAATTGAACCCACACTATCGCAAAACTTTCGAAATCGATTAAAATTCTATAATTTACTCGTAATTTTATAAATTTGTAGATTTCGCAGTCATAGGTGGAGATCAAAACATAATATTAACCGTCAAACTGGTAGCAAATTTGGGTTAAAAAAATATTTTGTTTTTCGTCACTGTTGATACTGTATGTTATCACTATATTATCACTTATCAGTCTAGGGCTGTGAATTTGTAAATAAGTGCATTTTTTAGATTATTCTAAAATTACATAGTTTTATTAACAGATAGCTTTAATTATATAGCAATATTTAAATTTAATGTTTTTACTTTTTATTGCACTTTAAACTGAATTTTAAGGATTTTAAATAGGTACATTAGCATTATATTTACAACCCAAGTTATTATGCTTAATCGTTTTCATAGTCATACATATAAGTTCAGTCATTTTCTTTAAAAGATTACCAAAAAAATAAAATCAGTCTAGTTTTTAGTTAGTAGTAAGTACTTGTTTTATATAGGTACGTTTAACTTTAACATAAAAACATTTATAACGTTCATTTTTAGTGAGAGAAAATAAAATTTTATTCAATTATCTTTTTATTGTCTCGACTTTAAGCAGTTTTACACGACTAGGGTAACTTTGATCAGTCACAAAAAAACAAAAAGTATGAAAAACTGTATAGTAATATAATACATAATATACAAGTTTGATGTATTTTCATAGAACTAATAAATTATCAAGATCTTAAATAAAATTATACAAGTCTACTGGATTAAATATCCATTTGACACAGGAACATTAGACACTTAGTAGGGCATTTTAAACTCTCTAATTTAACCTCATTAAGAAAAAATTTTATTGCCTTCTACATTTTTACTGTTGTAGGTATATAATTGTTTACAATTTAAAATAACAATAACATTTTCTTGTTTTGTCTCTTGCAAATCGTAATGTTTCATTTAAATTGATCAATAATTTCAATAAATTATTTTATTAATACTACATATTACATAATTATAAATTAAGTTTTTTGTATTTCGCTTGGTTTATATTTCTTTTTTATTTATTATGTCAACTTAGAAAATGTGAATCAAAATATTTGGAAATATATATAGGTACTCGTATTACAACTTCTTATCATAAGACTATTTGCCATTAGAAAAAAAATGGGGAATGAGATAGACGTCTCAAATCAATGTGTCTCGAGTTCATACACCTCTGATTCTCTCATTTGTAAGACATATAAAATTATACCTAAATATAATTGTTTTTCCGTTATATCTAATTTTATTTTAAAACTAATCCAATTAACCTCGTTAGCAATACTATTATATTAATATTGATGCATACAGAACACCCGCTGCTCAAAGAATACTTGACAGGTGTATGTGATGAGTGGAGGGTAGAGTTCGACAGATGCGGTGCCGTATGTAAAATGATATTAGACATAGTGACGCATATTATACTATATAGTATATATTATTTGTAACTCGGAAAGTATGATATGTAAGTACCACTCACCAGCTTATGCGTGTACAGCATTGCTTTTAGCTAGAGTTATTGTAATAATACTATTACGAGTAGATTAAAGTGTACATTTTTGTTATTCTTATCCATTTCACAATCAAAGCGCGTATACATAGTTTCGCCGCGATCCTGTGATTTTCGAACACTTTGACTCGTGACCTCCAATACTTCCATAGACGCATGCAAGAATTGCGGGAATATACATTTATGCGTTGTACGTATTATGTATATGCGTCCCAAATTAAATACATTTATCCTCTCCCTCTGTCATTGTCAGTTTATCCACTTTCGAGATAGTAATACCTTACATCATATTATTAATCTACTTTTAGCCGAATCAAAGTGATTTTCAGCCGTTTCAAGTTGTCCACTATAATTTTTCTGTATAAAAGTTAATAACGATTTCATATCAGTGTCCCAGTACCTAAGTGGAATCGAACCTAATTTGTGGTTTTTGAATGTAGAATTTTTAAATTTTAAAAATTCTTGGGTATATTACTATATTTTTTAAAAATTCAGACGCTGGAGTAACTTTCAAAATATTAAAATTCTTGTGGTATATCAAAATAAGAGTTTTCAAAAGATTATAAATCCTACGGAGGGTTCATTTTTTATTTAAATCTCAACAGGGAATACATCGTTAATATTTTTTTTTTAATCAAAAATTAATTCTTTGATAGTAATTACCTATTATAATGTATTTATTGTCGCTATAAGTTAAAAATATAACGAGATATATAATATATGGCGATACCTAAAAATGAAAATTGAAAGTTTTTGCAATTCCACTTAATGATATGGGAGAAAATTCTCAACGTTTGTACGGAACAATATATAAAAAAGCACATCGTAATAGGTATATATTTGTGATATCTCATGATCCAAAGCTATACAACAATATTATTGTATGTAACTTAAAATTATTCTCCCGGGAAATTGACTATTTCACCCCCCCCCCTTCTACATAAACGAGAGGACGGATTTTTCGCACATAAACGCCACTTATACATGTATATATATAGATTATAGATAGATATAAATAGATAAACACATTGTACAATATATTATAATATACACTCCTATATGGTCATTGTACTACGTAGGTCTCCTCAGGCGAACAAAATACTATATTATTCACTATGTGTAGTACGCGTACCTATATGCTTTACATCTATACATATCCTACCGGTTTTTATTTTTCCGTTTCAACCCGCGATTTCTCGGACGTATATAATGTACGTGTGTATAGATGCTTACGTGCAAAGACAAAGAGACTGTTAAATATTAATAAGATCGTTCAGTTGTCGTTCAGTTTTTTTTTTAATACCCTCATAAAATACATTACCTCGTGTCTAAGCACATTCGTGTGAGGACATCTATAATCATACTTTGTTACACACCACCGGTATCGTGAAAAACTCATCGTCATCACTGCAAAGCAACAGTTATTGAATTATTTTGTTCAAACGGTGTCCACCAAATAACTTTCAGTCTTCAGATAAACAGTAAATAATAATATTAGGTACCGTTTTCGTTTTTATATTAGATGAAATTCCATCGATGTCTACATAAAGTGTAATTTTTAACGCTGATGATATAATATATACCAATAATGGATAAAAATTAATAACATAATATAATATGAATTGTATTAATAATATACCTTGTCCTTCTATAAAATTATAAATGATTGCACGACGGGTGAAACAACAGTCAAGTGTCAACAGCTACAGTAGAGTATTAATTTTAATTTATAACAATTTTTACGTATGCTGGTATTAAATTTAAATATATTATTTATAAACGACTTGCCTCATAAATTTTAGCTTATGAACATTAACAACGTATTTGGATGTTAATTTATTTAAAAGCGTATTTTCCCATTTATTTGGTTCTTTGAGTCAGATGAACATTATTATTTTTACGAACTGATACCGTTAAATTTGTCTCATTTATTCCTTCAGTATAACAGGTATATCAATCATCTTACATCTGGAAAAATTGTATCGTTGCATTAAAACGATAAACTAAAATATGATTTAAATTTTCAGCGTCAAAAATTACTCTGACATTAATTTAAATTTACGAGAGACACTGTTCGACATTCGTGTATCTGTAATTCGTTTATTATGTATTTTATTATATGTTTTAGTATTGGTCATTCCAACTAATGTACAACTTATTTAGTTTGGAACAAGTCCAAAATGTACATTTTCTCCGTAAACCAAAGTTCACTAAGGAGTTTTAATTAACTATATCTTGTCGTGCGGCAAATGAGATTTTCAATTAAGAAGTATGTTCATGATTTTTTTTTTCACATTTTGTACTAATAATACTGTTAAAAAATAATATTCTGTTTATTTTAAATTTGTTGAGTTTGGCGAAGCAAGACAAGTGTCTTGAAACACCGTGTCCATGAATCCTATTCGGCCTTTTGTATTGAATTAGATTTCTTTGCCGTATTAAAAATACTTACTTTGTACGATTTTTAATATAAAATTTCGATAACTATATACAAGTACTTCAGAAAAATGTTCACGTTACATAAATCTAATTAATTTATGTACGGCACATTTTTAATCACACATTATTTATGTCATGTATATAAGTGTAGTGTGTACACGTAGGTTAAAAATAAAATAAAAATAAAAATACAACAATAACCAGTTTCGTGCAGTTAAACGTAAAATCAATCTTTGAAGACGTCCTATCCAAGACAATCATGTTTACAAGAAATCTACCCGTCTAGAGAATGTTTTTTTTAAGAACGAAAAGGGTTCGTCGGTTCTCATAATATGACTCATACCCGAAACAATAATAATAATAAAATATCTATAAACAGTCCTTATGTATATTGTTTAACTATACTGTATATGTTATAATATTATCATATGTATTATTCTTTTCAGAATATAATTACCGATTTGATTTTGTTTACGGTTCCTTATATCTTAATCTAGTTTGGTGTTTGAGACACCAACCACTACCCTTCATACATGGGGTACTATGCATCCACATAACCAGCGAGAGATAGAAAACAAACACACAAGTGTGTGGTCCTTTTATTTGTCTGGTCTTCAAAATACATCAGCTGTATTATATTATTATGAGTGCGTTTATTACTTTATAACGTTCCCATATCGTGTACAATATACATAGTATAATAGATATTATACACACTTTATATTATAGTGTACAACGTTGAGTCCCGATACTATATACGCTTTCGAGTAGTAGTTCCTATGTATTCATGCTGTAAATACTTCAACCATGTTCTACCTTCCTTTTTTATCTTATAATAATGCATTTTTTTTTCAATTTTTGAAAAACTATATTTTAAATACTATTACAATTTTATTAAATATTTAATCATTGTCCTATAGTGGTACAAAGTTATTTTCATAATTTTATTTTTTCTAAATGATGAACACGACTATTCTATCGCAAATTGTTAACAATTGATTTTTTTAAATGTTTATTCGTCTAAATCAAAATTAGAACGAGAAGCTTTTATGTTTCTAACTTTTATATATTAAAGATAATAGTTCAAGTAACAATTTCTTAGATTAAATATTAAATTTGTAATATTTAATCTAGTAATTATTACACTCCGACAATTTTGACAAATTATATCTTTTATTTTTAAATTTTAATAACTTAGGACCTTCATTATTTAAAAGAAACATTTGGGTGAACATAATACTTATAATGAATCACTCTAGGTATATTTTCTAACCCATTAACCATTAACACGTAAATCGAGGAAGACCAATAAAATAATTAATCAAACCGATGGGAATCTGTCTGAAACGAGTTTCGTAGTGTATCATAATATTATAATGTATGTAGTATGTGTGTGTATGTATATATATATATATATATATATATAAACAACCATCCATTATTGCGTTTTATAGAAAAGTGTACTTGCGATACGTATAGCGAGTGTATACGACTATTTAGGGCTTCTAAAGATACGCTTTGCGGTCAATGTCACAAACAGTTGTCGGTTATCACTTTTCGCGAGCGAACGCACACAAATAGATATATTTTATAAGTATAATATGGTCTTCAATACTTCAAAGACAGTATTCCGCATACATCCGGGTGTGAACAAGTACCTATATGTGACGGAGCGCGTACGGTGTACATAATATATTATAGGTATGGCTACATACCTATCAATTTTGCATCTTTTTTCCGTTTCTTTGCAGTGGCGGCTGACACGTTTTTATTATTATTTATTTTTCAGACACCTTTTCCGATGAATAAAAATCCCCTTTACGTTTACGTTATTACGGTACCCGGATAATCGTGTTTTAGGCCCATTTTTCTAATCCGCAAAACTCGTTTTGGAAAATAATAAATAATAAATAATATATAGTAATAGTACACATAACAACACACATGGGTCGTGGAAACCAGTTAGCCGTGGCCGCCGAAGGCTGTTCGCGGACGCTGTGTGATATCGCCGCCACGCAGGCCTTCTGGAAATGTCAATAACCCACTTACCATACACGTAGCACTGCAGATATAGGAGCTGAAACCCGTCGTTAAAGTCCTTTGGGTCGACGACAGTGCAGCCCGCAACCGACATAATGATGAACGAACGCTTTTCTTTTCCACGAAAAAACTAAAAACCATATACATTTGATTATTTGAATACTGCTGTATCGGTTATTGAAATTGAAAAAAAATCGTACACTTGAATATATTGAATTATTTTGTAGGTACCTCGTACCTTTATATAGTTTTGATGACGACGGACTTTATCGTGATGGTATCTATACTTGACGACGAAACGCACATATTTAATTCGATTTTCTATTTATGTATTGCTCACGTTTTTATATTATATACTTCCAATATGTTTTAATGATAGTTACTTCACAATAATATCGATTTGCTACTACGCTACTTACGTTACGTTGTAGTATCATCTTATTATTATATCCTCTTACGAGTTTGTTTTTTAACGTTGTATTATTATTATGTACGAATTAAACATAAAATACATATCAAACCTAAGCGTATTATCAACGCGCAAAGTACGGATATAATATATATAATGTTAGATCGATCGAGTATAAGTAACATGTTATTAAATATATAACATTACAGTCAATCATACGCGTAATGAATAGTTTGTAGTAGTATTTTTACTTATATTATTATTATTATAGTTTAGCCAGTAGAAAATAAGTTAAGATATTAGGTATGCTAGATACCTAGTTAATGTACATAACACATACCTATACTGCGGAGTTGCATGTTGATATATCGCGAGTATACACGGTAGTGCTCATGTCTAAAACTGAAAACTATAATGACATAAGCAAGATTATGATTTATGTATTTTGTCATTAATGCAAAAAATTCTCTATAACTTTAATCCATTTTTCAGAAGGCAAAAAAATTAATTGCAAATTAACTAATAGGAAAAAATTGAATTTGTATTACTCTTGCTTTGAAAAAATTGTAGTAAGAACTCAATAGTAGTAATGGAAATATTTAAATATGTTTTTCTGCCTAATTATTATATATGTTTAGTACAGATAAAAATAGTAGAGTAAGTTATTTAAATTTGTTTTATGCATCAAAGATATCTATACAATTCTATATACAAATTTTAAAATGCCTGTAAATAGCTGAAAAATAGTCAAAATAATTCAAATTATATTATTCATAGAAATTGATTTGCATAATATATACTTATAAACATTTGGTGTACAGTTTAAGAATATGCGTACAATTTTATTGAAAACTGGTCTTGTATAAAAATTACCGTTTTTCCTTGCATCAGCAATACCTATTAATTATTATTACTATCTATTACCTATTAAATATATTTTATGATATAATTTATTATATTGCTATTAAACTATTAAAGTAATTTATTTAAAAACTGATTAGTTGAATATTTTTGCCGAAAACATTGAATTTCTTATATTGAAATGTATATATTTTATATTTTGTACCCATAAAGCAACGCGAGTATGAAATAATATTATGATCATATATCACAGCGTTAAAATGTCATATAAATCTCTAATTTCATTTCTAATAAAAAAAACGGATGTTCTTAAGATAAATATTATTGTACCTTATACGTTAATACCTAAATTAAGATTTGAAACACACCTGATATCTTTGTCCCGAAAAAATATGCGTGTTTATATTTAACGTAATTTTTGTATTTATATTATTATTCTATTGCTGTATATGCATAGCCACCTAGGGTAGAGATCATATCTAGGTTCTATAAATTTATGCTGCAGCAGAAGATTATTGATGTTGGAAAAATACGCTTTACGGTTGGATTTTCATGTTGGATACATCGGTTAGTTTGTTTTCCTCTCAAAGATAAAAAAATATATTTCATTGAACATTTTTACAATGTGTATGGTGTATAATATGTTTATTATATATTTTGGGTTTTATTTTATATATCATTATGTGTTATATAGTATATACCTACCTATCTGCATTCTGCACTGTTTGGTACCTAACATACAGCATTGATAACACGATGACTTTTTACTTTGTCGACGACGGAAATGGAGGCACTCGCATGGCCAGAAAATAGTAGATAGTATAGATACCTACACATACTGTACACTCACGTACACAATAATATTATTCATAGTATTAAAATACGTAAACAGCGGGTGGTTTTTTATTTATCGTTGTCCGTTTTGTAAAACGTGAACCGCGGGCACGCACGACGATAATATTATGTTCTGAAACAATAATATTATACGTATTATCACAGCGGTCGATGATGTCGGAAAAATTAAATTACCACCTGTAAGCGTCATTATAATATTATGTGACGGTACCTATAATACACATATTATCTTATTGCGCGGTGTGTGAAAAGTTAAGTGAGAATTCTGAGTTTGACCGTTAAAATCGTATAAAATAATTCATTATCTTTGTACATATAGTATATACCTATAATCTACGTTTGAATTCTCTATTTTATCCCTTTAATAATACGTGTTTATTCAAATTTTGGTTTTTTTAATTGTTTAGTTTTCTTAAAATCATATTTTGTAGTTACCATTTTTTATACAAATTATTTTCTTTTACTCATATAGTCATATTCATATCATTCATTCATTTTGAATGTTTTAATACAAAATTATTTTAAAAATGTCGATGGTCTAAATTAAAATCTGAACGAGTAGTTTCCGATTTATTAAACTTTATGATTTACTAATAATTATACAGGTTTATTAATTTATACTGGTTTTGCATAATTAGATATTATTTTAAATCTAGTAATATTTATATTACAGTACTAAAATTTTTAGAAATTTTATTAAAACACGATAATACATTAATATTAATAACTACAATTTTCAAATATCCACATAGCTCGCAATATCAACCTACATTTTCACGGACTTATATACTACATTAGTACATATAATTTAATAATAGTTATTTGAATATTTAGATTTAAAGTAACATTTTAAAATTAGAATAATAAGATAAAGGTAGTCAAAATATTTATTAATTTGGTTAAAAAAAAAAATCATCTGCTCGATATTATATATGTATTATAAAAAATAGGAAATTTTCACCCCTAAAGGAAACTATCCTTAAGTGACATAAAGATTTAAGTAAATATGTACCTACTCTTTATGTACATACTCTAAAATTTTAAAAACTAGAATTTAAATAAATGCATTATTAAAAAAAAGGAGGGTGAAGGGTTGGAACTAGTTTCTCTATATATTAGCCAGTGGGCGGTGTTCAGGTGTATTGCATGTAACTATTAATATATTATTATGTCGTATAATATTTATACGAATTATGTGTCTGATGTCTACTTTAAACCACACGAAGCGATATCATTGACCAACTATACGTTATTAACGAATTTTCATTCATATGCAGTTGCACCTGCAGTATATGGTATTTTATTATTATACATAATATATATTATTATATAATAGTAGGTACATATTATTATCGTTTCACGCAATTACGACTTCGAGACCCAGGTGCAAAAGCATTTTAAATGCCCTTGCTCGGTATAGGCGTCGTAGGCGTACTTCGAAAATTAGCCTCTCACTCCGAATATTTAGTCTAATCATTAATATTGTGGGTGGTTTATGGGTATTTGGTCACCCTCGTGGCTTTGACACTTAACAGTTTTATTAATATCGGACATTCCTCATTCGATATTCGTATAGAACACGTACAATTCATATCTACCGAAAATGTCATATGTGACGAATGACAATTAAAACTTTTAGTATGTCATCGCCAATCGCCATTAGTAAATTACTGTTAATTTAAAATAGTTTTGATAATTATAATTTATAAGATATGAGTTTAATGGAAAAATATTAGAAATTAAATACAAGCATACCAATAAATTATTTTAAAATTAAAAAAATAAGAAATATCAAATAATACGCAACATCACTTTTTATCCTTTTGTTATAAATACTTGTAATTCAAATAAAGTCGTATATTATACGCGATGGTTAAATATGGTATAATTTTCTAAATATCGTATTACTTTTTGAAACTTTTCTTGACGTTTTAATATACAAATTGTAATCGCTGTTAAGTGTTAAATAAGCATTTAAAGTTTTCCAACGAGTTGTTAATTAAATGGGTAATATAGTACTATATTAGAATAGACAATTCTCACGTTTGACTTGACATGGCACCACAATAGTATCAATAACTGCTGATTAATTACAGTTGAACTAAAGAAAGTTTTAAGAAATCGTTTGAAATTATCATCGGCGCTATATGTATGATATATTATATTCTTAGGACCACATCTCGTGAGCTGTGGAGTGTGGACCACCACACAAACCACGCTTAATCAAACATCGCGCCATTTAATGGAGTTTAATGCATTCGCGGAGGACACGGACTAGCCGACTGACGACGGAAATTACCGCGGTTCGTGGTAACCCGCGCTCGCGAGTTAACCATGTGAATAGCATGGACCGCAGTCAAGATGATTGCCGTATAATTATTATAATTTACGGTACATTTGTAAATGAGCGATTGCAATATTTTCCGTTGGTCAACGATCGGGTAATCAATGAGAGGAAAACGCGTTGTCATCGACCTTTTACTCGGCGCCCATTTAGTTCCCTGTAATCATAGGCGTTTTCGCATCTGCACCGTTCGCTAGTGCGTATGGTATAATTGTACACTATTGAGAGACGATCTATGAATAAATTTTGTATATGCTTGCAATACGAAACACATCGCTGGCATTTTCCGATGATTTACAAATTTATTGACAAGGATATTTTTATCCTTCGAAATAGTAATAATCTCTAAATTCATTATAATATATTCGAGTTGTTGTTAAGTGATTGATTTTCATGTTATTTAGGTATTTATAGAAATAATGGACTAAGAAATTATATAATTACAATAATTATCTTATCGTGTGATGTTGTATGCGGAAGTGTGGAACTTTGTTTTGGACTTGGGGTCGACACGCTATTTAATTAAAATTAACTCCCTCTCCCCAAATCGGTCTGTATGACACTCGTATGAACGGTCAACGGCTGGGGCTCTGTATCGGCAGATCGCCCAGAGACTGCTCTTCTCGGCGCGCGTGTCGCATGAGTTGCGTTTTATTTACACTAACATTACCTGCGACTCTGCGCACACATTATAATAATATACAAGTACACCTGGTATATTATATATTATGCACATGCGTGTTTGAAATACGCGGATAATGATATTAATTATACATCACGCCAGGCACGTACCTATACATAAGTAGTAGGTATAATGATAATGATTAATAACACCATATTATAATAACGACGACTCGAGCGAATACAAAAAAAAATTATTGTTTCGAATAACCCGACGCGTAACGACTTGCAGCGGTTTATTCTTATGTGGGGTATTATAATAATATCATAATATATTGCGCTCGCATTAGTGAGAAATAATTATCCTCGTGAAAGCATATCATGATGATATTATGATAATGTTTGTACATTCTGCAGGAAAGAAACGAAATTATTCCGTTTTTCGTTTATTAACCGACGACCGAGACGCATCCATCAATTTTATTATTATTATTATGTGACGTACAGATGGGCGAGTGCACGCAAAAATGTTATTTATGTGACAATAAAATATACCTATAATATCCGTCTTCGGGAAATCAATTTCGACTCTTCCTATGCTTACCGTACATACGTTTTATTCGCCGCTTGTACCGGCACCTACACGCATTTTCAACGCGTTATAATATTTATTATTAATTTCGTCCGATCAGAAGCCGTTTCTCGGAGACTCGAGCGATAGGTACGAGTGTTACGACGATTTCCTCGACAGCGTGCGTAAATGACGAACTCGCGTATTATAGTCCTCTTTCGACTTACTCCGTTGGAACGGTCGTTTGATTTTCTTGATTTAAAGTTGAAAATTCGCCTACGCGTTATTTGTACATTTACATAATCAGTAAAGATACCTCCTACAAGTACTTATACTTACTTTTCGCGATCTGGTACGGTTTACCGGTGATGGCGTGTGAGGACGAAAAGGCCTCGAGAGTCGTCGCTTTGCATACACAAACCTGTCGGTCTGAAGAGGAATAAAACGCTGCGATCGCCTCGAAAGTCGAGGCAGCAAACCGTTAAGTCGTCCCAATAGAAGCCGTCGTTCGCGCGTCCGTCGTACGCATTATATATATATTATTATTATTATAGTAGTCGTAGTGGCACGTCGATAATTCTCTCGGCGGAGGCTCTCCAGCCTCCGATGCAGTAAAAACAGTCGTATTATATTATTATATTATATATACGGCTACTCATACAGTATACATACACACACACGACGTACCTACCCATACACATAATGTATATCCGATATTCGTGTATGCCTATTATACGAGTATAAACATTCCCTGCACACACACACACACACACACGTATATTTAGGAAAGGGTCGGTGGGGAGGAGATAAGGTGTTTCTCTCCATTCGGTTCTACCGTCACGGAGGCGGCGGCGTCGGCGGTGGCGGCGGCCCGTGGTAGAGGTGAAAGAGAGTTCGAAGAAATACCCAAGGCGCAGGTATTATGTTATGTTCTCTTTCTCATTATTATTTTTATTCTTTTTTTTTTTTTTTATGTTTTATTTCTTGTTTGTTCAAAACCTGTTTTCGTACCCGGCTATAGGAGTCTGTGCGCCGCCGCCGTCCCCACCGTCCTCTCGACTGTTGCTTGCCCCCTCTGCGCAACATCACAGGACCGATTTTCCACTCGCCGTACGTGTAGGTATACATATATATCATCGTGTGTACAGGTATACGATGTCGGGTGATCTCGTATACATATGTGTGGCCCTGGACAGGTGTATATAATGGCAGATACGAAAAACATCGATGTCGTCTCTATAGTTACTGCCGCCGTCTAGCACCGCAACATCGATGTTTTTCGTCTTCACATTAAATAGTATTACTCCATCAAGTCCATCAAACGTTCGTTTTCTTTTTTCGTGGTGGGAAGCTGCTATTCGTAATATACGTAGTACGTACCTATATAAATAAACGTGTATAAGCCCGTCAATGCTTTCCCTAAAAGGTCGAAAAACGCGATCTCTTCCGCGGCACTGTGGCAGACTTACGCGCGCTGCGACTGCTGTGACGAAAGGACGAGAAATGATCGAACAAGCAAAAAAAAAATCGAATCTATTATACCGGCAAGAGCGCCAAGACGATGGCAAAAAATTGTCTCGGACAATTGAATCGGTCACAAAATTATTGCGCGCCAAAATGTTCTCCACGTCATCTGCAGTGCGTTTAACGTTTTTATTGTATATTATATCCGTGACAATTATTATTGCTATATAATATAACATGTTATAGTATCAATACCGTAAAATGTTATACTGACTGAACTCCGTAGACTTTTTAACTCAATATTTTTTTATCGTATCATCGTGCGTTCGACCGAAATAATATGGTACCTAATATAATATATTTTAATGGAAATGTCCATCCGATAGTGTGCATAACGTATTTCGGGTTTAGTACGGGTAAAAATACACACTTGGAATTGAATAATAGGTATCTGATTTTATGATTATAGAAAACATTTAAATTATATATTATCAGGTATAATGTATGTGTATTTCAATTCGTCGAATAACCCACACACAATAAATAGGCATACCCCATAAAACAGCATATATATCAATAACGTTATTTGAATTAACATTTAAATCGTTTTTTTTTTTAGTGCTCAAAATCGTTGTCGATTACTCTGTTATTTATGCCGTAATGCACCCCGTGTACATATATATGTTATATACACGCTCTTTTCATTCATAAACGTAGTTTATTTTATCCTAAGTTTATTTTTTAAGCACAATTATTTATCTGTTTTACTTTAATAAATAAACGAAATTTATTTTTCAACATTCATAAAATTATATTCAATTAAAGAAGGTAGAGATAGGAATATCTTATATCACGAGTATTTCAATGCATATACAATATTCATTCAATTTATTGTACTCGTTGTCGACTTATAACGTGCAGAACACATACAATAACATAGTATAAAATACAATAATAGAAGACGTAATATTATTCAACACATTTTGTATGTATAATATATTTATATAATATTATGTAGGAATATATTATGTATAATAGGTTTATAATAAACATAAATATAGTAATAATTATTTTATGGGATACTGTCTGCTTCTATTTAGTAATTGATGGTGGGCGGAAAATTATCAAGAACCATCATTACATAGATAGATCTGGATAAATGTATTTGAGCTTTCGCTATATATTACACAGGGGTTTCTTATTTAAATAAGTCCGCTGACCATAATATGTGTTTGTCGACTCGCATTATAATAATTATGCATTTTTACAACGTATTAAAATATAGGTTTACTCTATATATACTATCTATATAATACCTACGCTTTACTGAGCAACAGAGTGCATAATATCGAAATAATACGCTATAACATTACATTTTAAAGATACAGATAAACAGATATGTATATAAATATATAATATAAAGAGATATATACATGTGTGTGTGTGTGTACGAGCGCATGGAATTAAAATAATTGGATAAATCTATTTAAAAAACCTGGTTTCATCAGAATGAATATATTGTGATAAAAATTATATTTATACTATGTATATTGCATCTATATAAATGCAACGAGCTGCATATTATGTATACGCGTATTATGATTTATAATTAATAATAAATAAATTATACTGTTATTATAGCATTTATAAATTTATTATAACAACATGATTATTTTATTGTGAACCACGAGTTATCTTAGAAAATTAAAAGTATTTTTAAATTTTTATTTAAAGAGATATTTATAATTATAGAAAAAAATAAAATGGTAAATGTGCACGTTTAAAAAAAAATGGCTCAAATTCTTTGTATTTTCTAAGAGAGGTTAGATCCACTTTAAATAAAATTATCATCCTATAATCACAAATGTAGGTATAGTATTTCATATAAATTAAAATTATGTAATATCATCACTAATTTATATGTATAATAATAATATATTAAAATAATGTATTAATAATGTTTAATAGTCAATAGGTTTACAATATTTTTTGTTCCTTATAAACATCATATTCGATGAATTGATGTTACTAGATAATTATCAGTATAACACCTTAGGTAACCGTGGCGGACAATCAAACTTCACAAATCCCGAATTCCTTATAGCTTGTATGTATTCTGTAGGTACTATCTAACTGTCTGTGTGCATTTAGTATATTATATTTTTTATAGGTACCTAATTAATTACACAATGGTATACACTCTTGTTTTGGTACATTTCAACTATGATCCAGTGGCGCTTATAAGGGGAGGGGGCGATATGTGGATTACCCCCCTTGGAATTTGATTTTGTATATTTTAATTTTATATTATATGTATATTGTATATATCAGGGATGATGGCCCACTTTAATAGAATTCTGAGTTTTTTTAGGTTGTTACGATTGACCAAAAAAAAAAAAAAAAAATTCGTTAATAATCGTTCCGATCGACTGGTATATACTATATATAAAAAATGTTATGTGGTCGGTCGAAGAGGGTTGGATTTATTTTCACCCCTCCCCTTGTACATCATGTTTAAGTGTATAACCACCACCACTACTATGAACATAAATAAATTATATGAGTCACCTAAAATTGTTCACAAACATTGATTGTATACGGTGAAAAAGTTTTAAATCACATAAATCATCTTTTAAAATTAAAATCATAATATTTTGCACGCATTATTGTCATAAATGATAAAAAAAATATTCAATCAATTATCCAATAAATTTAAATAGTTTTACTAGAGTTCGAATTATAATTATAGGTATATCTCGAAAATCTTTTCGATTAATAAATTACGCATCTTTTGATAATTATTTTTCCTTTTTAGATAAATAGATTTGTATACAACACTATATTTATATTTATATATTTTAGTTAACATTAATTATTAACGTGCTTATTTTTACATTTGTCTCTTTTTTTTTTTTAAAAAAAAATTTCAATAGTTTATGAATTAATTAACCAAATAAATAATACCATTTTAGATTTTAAGCGTATTGAATTTAAATCGATTGATATATTATTGATACATCCATATAGATATAATACAATATATTTTAACTTTAAATTAAAACAATAAAAATATCTTAGTAGTATTTAAATGCTATTACAATTAATACAAATTTATCTTCAATTCTAAAGAATATGTGTTTGTGTATAGGTATGTGCGCAATAATTATCATTAAAATATAAACGCATTATAGAGCGTATTTTATTATTCAGGCTCTGATACGAAATAAAAAATAATTTAGTTGAAATACTCTTAAAATTGTGTATAAATAACTTATTCAACAAACAATTTTCTAAATAAAAGAATATAATATTACCTACTTACACGAGAATTTGTTTTTATTCTCCAACCATACTTATACAATATATTCTCATCTAGAAAATATAAATTTAATATTAAACGTGTTCGATGATCCATAAATCTTGTTGTTTCTTTACATTCTTCGATATCACGAATCTTTTATAAAATGTAGTACGCCGCTGAAATACGTATTGTTTAAGCTTTATATACCTTATTAAGTATCTTATAAATAAATTGTCGCAGTTGAAACTGTGTTGATAATAGATAAATTTTAAGTAGTCACAATTATCATAGATTATTCGAGCTTACATTATTAATTGTATTTGTAGTTTGATACAATTTGACATTCTTTAGTTAACTTTGTCCGTTTTTTAGTTTTGATACCCCATTAATTATATATCTATTAAAAACATTTATACTACATTACGTCATAATTATATTAATTATTGTTGATTTTATAAAAATAATTGTTGGCCTAAGTATTTTTATATTGTCATTTTGTCCTTTATACAAGGACATCGGTGTATTATTTTAATAAATTTGTGGAATGTGTTACTATACTTTTTCTGTCATACTGAATTTAATTAAACAATAGTATATATTATATCATTACTTTTATAGAATTAAGAATTGGTTATATACCACGAACTAGCAGATTACATTAAAAAAATAACATGGAAGTTAGCAAGAGGCGAGTTGGCACAAGGAATTTTTTCTTCTTTATTAGTTTTCACTTAGATATACTCTTTTATTTTAATAATACCGTTTAAAATAAATTATCATTAAGTGGTAAAATTAGTTATAAATGCAGTATATTTAACACATATTTTATTTCTACAAAAAAACAATTTACGGTTAATATCATAATTTAATGGAGATGTATGTCATATATAGGTAACCAATAATCATTGCTTACAACACTATTATTGCTTAATATTATAACTTATAACGCGAACGATAAAATATCGTTGAAATATAATATGATAACATCAAACACAATTGTTGTCACATACAATTTTTGTTTTAGTAAAATAAACGTACAGCTCCGATTAATTTTTAAAATTATATAATTATCTGAAAATATGTGTTTTAGACATATTGCTGCCGTAAACCGAATCGCGTGAAAGCTGTTATCTAAATGAGATTTTTTTTTTTTGTTAAAAAATTAAATCGCTTGTTAAAATGTAACATGCATACAACGAATATTACGTTTTTGATATTTGTGTTTCGTTTAGGCGTTTGTTTTACAATTATATAATACATTCGCGCACCGCAGCGACGGGTCAACGGTCGCATTGGTATCCAAAACGGCAGCGGTATATGGTAAGCCGTTAAGTGCGCTTTAACGCAACACGCTGCAGTATATTATGCGCACTCGTTCTATACCTATAATGTGATTTCCGGAAAACAAAAATAAACGAAAAGTAACAAACCGAGAAAGTCGGTAAGAATGACCTTCATTTTGATTAACCCCCGCGGCCGAGTAGCAGTAAAAATATAGCGAGCAAGCACAGACCACAGATATAATAAAACGATACGACTCGGGATGGAAACGCGACGCGCGGGTACCTTATATACCTGCCTACCTGTTGCCTATAGTTGCACGTCCTGCCGCCTACCTTTTAGACACGCCATGTATCGATAGTTAGCGCCGCCGCCGGTGCTCGATAGTTGAAGAATCCTCCCGTGGTCGTCGGTCCGCCGCCGCCCCGAGCTCTCTTGCTGCCGCTGCAGTCCGTGTCCGTCCGCCGCGTTGTGCGATCGTGTCCGTCCGCTGTGCCTGTTCGAATTTTTTTTTTTTGCGTAATTGTTTGTGTAATTGCGCGCGAGTATTTTTGCGATGAAGTCGACGACTTCTCGTCAAGCTGTAAAACAAAGTTAATACGTACCTAATTCGGACGAGTGACTTGCGGCAGGAACCGCGATGACTTGGCGACGAATGAAGACGGCAGTTCCTTAGAGAAACACGCGCCCCTACCTATATATACCACCGTGCCTGATTCGGGTGTGATGGCCAGCGTGGGCCATTCTAAGGTGTTCATACTCGACAAATACTTCACGGAGCTACAAAAGTTCTGGGAGACGGAAATTAAGTTGCAAGGTAACGATAATGTCGTGATATTATTGTCGTTCTAATGATTATTATTGTCGTCATCATCGCGAGTCTCCGTGCAATCTGATTTAATGTATTGTGTCGTTACGATCATTAATCATATCATTATATACTAATTGTTCCTCTCGATTATGTAATGTATCTTGAAACGTGTGACTCGTACCCTAATACCCATGATTCGTGTTATCTACTCGTTATTATTGAATAAATTAGACTATGTGATTAGATGATTATCTCTATATACATACACATGCTCTTTTCAAAAAATTGTAATGAAAACATTAGTAAAAAAAAAACGTTATCCTTGAGAAAGAGACAAAATTATTAAACTACAACTACAGTGTATCATCGTTTTCCCCGGCGGCGCAACAGGTGCCTTAATTTGTATTTTAAAAACGAAAAGGGCACGTCATTGAAAATGATGTCTTAAATTATGTACGTTTGTCCCAACAATAAGGAATAAAGAGCGTGGTTTTCTGACGTGTTTCAAGATAATAAACGTTACGGAACAAAACATCAATCAACGAAAACTATACAAAAACAGAGTTGGTTTTCAAACGATCACACGTTTTTAACAAAACATACGTTATCGAACGCACCTTCTAATGGTGGAAAACAATTTGTTATAGGAATACTAAGATGAAATATTTTGACGAAATAAGAAATTAAGCCAAAAATAGATAGATGATATATCAAAAAACGAGTTCTTAAAATATTAATATCACTACTTTTATTAATTCTATTTAATAGTATGATAATATTTACCTTACCCATACCCTTAATAAATATAACAATGTCCATTTTGCTAACCGTTTTTGCAAAGTTAGTAGATTTAATCGTGTTCAATATTTTGTTTGCTTATATAATAAAAGACATATGGTACTCACATTTCGTATACTTTTTTTAAATAATATATATCAAATTTACAAAATTGAAAAATAAGGTACAACATTTGCAAACTTTTTTTGCATATTGTATTCAACAATTAAAATTAAATTAAGAACTTATTTACTCATTATAGTGTATAGTTTATACTTCGATTATCCGTTTAGGAACTTCCTAAAGTTCTACGTCATAAAGTTATGAAACCGTTGCCATTTCCCTAAACAAAATACACGAGTTTTGTAAAAAAAATAAAACGATTTTTATCAATGGCATTATTTTATGATTCATATGTACATGTTCGTATTTTGTAAGTAATATGTGTATGTATATCATACTATAATATTGTGTTCTCCGTCGGTCCAGACGGCGGTTTCGTTCAAGGACAGGACCTTTACGAAGTCCGGTTTGGAGGGCATATATTATACGGGTCTTCTCCGGTCTATACGGTTTGCATCGCGTTGTCGTCTGCCGGATCTACACGTTCGATATTTTGATTTTTTTTTTTCAACTCGATAAAACAAACATTAAATTCATGCTGATTTGCCGAGTACACGTCGGTTTTTGCTCATCATTATAACATCATTATGAGAAATGATGAATAACTTCAAATACTGACCGTACGATATTTAGTCTACAAGAGCACGTATTACAATATTACATATATACATTTATATATATATATATAATAATATATTATATTAAGCTGAACTACTCGTATAAATCACTCGATAAGGGCCTGAAGTGGCGGGTACACCAGTCGTCCGTCGGCTCCTTTGACTCGCGACGTCCCGTAACGCAGCACGAAACCCGACTTGCATGTGCGTGTGTGTTTGTATGCATGTTGTGTGTGGATCGATTATTAGTTTTTTTGTATATATGTCCCACAGTTCTCAAGGTCCTACCCCGAACGATGGCTGACCATGTAATATTTTTCATTTTTTTCCTTTTCATCCGTCCTCGTATTTGATGCACGCCCACAACAATAGAACCCCAAATATCCGACCGTATTTTTATATACTACGACACCAAAGGTTCTTAAATACTAGGTTTATGACCAAAACTCTGACATATATTATTACAGTTTCATTTTATTTGTCAGAACGTCTTAATTCTCCAGTGTGACTGCGAGTGTGTTTATGTATGTTTAACCGTTAGATACTAACGCATTGAGAGATGATGTAGTTTCTGTTTTGATACAACAGTATTATTCAGTCAATAGTTATTACTTTTTGTACAAATTGAATCCCACACATTTGTTTTGCCCTGCTGACAATAAGACATAATAAGCAAAAGATAAAAAAATTAAATCATTTGTGCTTAAATATATCTATCATAAGGGTCAATATGAAGTTATACATATCTTTATATAATATATATTGTAATAAAGTAAAAAATGTAGTTTAATATGCAACTTAAAACCATTCATTTTTAATTAAATATTTTTTACTGTATGCTATACATTTTCACAAACTATACTACGAGTAATTAAAAATAACAAAATGTGGGAAACATCTTTGTTCGTTTTTAAAATTAATTTTTACTACAATTATAGGGTATCTGGGTATATACTATATACTGAAAAATTCGTATCTTCAAATAATAACACAAAAAATAATAACGCTAAAAATCTATCACACCATTGTATAATCGTCAGACTTTTTTGGACATTCGTTTCGCCAACGTTAAAAGGGGAAGCAGTTTATTTTAATTTTTAACAACACGACGTGATAATTTATCTTAATATTTCCGGTCTGTGGCATTTCTGGATCTCCCATTAACTATTTTTTTCTACTTCTGACATCATGAATCGGTATAGATACTTATAAACACTTGATCCTCGGTCGTAAATTTTATTATAATTTTTCCAATATTTTCGCTCTACTTGTTAAAATTTCATATCTTGACGTTATTTCGATAACATTCGTTCGAAATGTAGATACCTTTACAAGAATTAGAACACAATATTACTTATGCGGCGTCACAGCTGCCAAGGCGAGAATAATAATATATCAATATGATATAACGTCGGATACGCGTGCAACCTACCAATAAATTATATTATAGGTAGGTGCACACTTTTTTATATGACTTGTTAACACTCAGGTAATACTTCCATTAATTTGAAACCCGATAACTCGTTGTTATTTTATAAAATCATTATGGGCGCTAGTGTTTTTTTCTCTAATAGGAATTTATACAGAGTGATTATTCAAACGAGATCTATAATAAACACTTAATATCTCAAAAAGTGTCCATTATCATTTTTTTTTAAATATTGTCATTAGATAATATGAATTCATTACTAATTCATCACATTTTTGAAAAATATTTATCATTTTATAACTGATCTTTACGTTTTTGAGCAACAATGACGTACATTTTACATTTCTTATTCCAAAACAAAATATTTTTTGATTTTATGCAAAATATACATGAAAATTCACCAATCTTGCTTGCCATAATTTGATCAAATTCTGAGTATACATACAAAGATAATATTTTTAATAACTTAGATTTTTATAAACTACAAATTGCTTTTTTCTACAGTGTAAATTGTTAAACGTATCATTTTTTCAATCAAATTTTATGTATTAAAGATAAAAACCACTATAATAGGTTAAGAAATAACCTAGAATAGTATAGAAAATATATAAGGCTCTTGAACATTTTTTAGTAATTAGTAATTTATATAAATTAAACTAAATGTTGAATTTATTTTATAATTTATATAAAAACATTATTAATCTTTATGTCGACTCTTACAGAAACAGTAAGCAGTTTAATAACTCTAAAACTTTAAACTAGATACTTAAATTTAGATGCTTAAATACTTTTAAAAAGTCATTGTTAGAACCAATTACAGTAAAAAGGGGTAGTGGTTTTCACATACTATTTATCGTGTAAACTAATAATATATGTTGTAGTTTTTTGAGCACAGGACACTCTTTAAATAGTTATAAAATTGAATAATTGATTTTAACCTATATTTAAAAAAATTCTAAAAATCGGCATTTTAATAAAAGCATAATTAAAAAGAGGAGTAGACATATTTGAAGAATCAATCTGTATATAAATAATATGATAACAGGAGAAATACCAACAGACAATACCTATAGCTGCTGCACTCGTGACCGTATTTTGCGTGAAATTTTTTGTTATAAATGTTATAATAATGCGGATTCTGATATTAGGTATAAAATATAACAATATTATACTTACGTGTAATTATCGGAAGAAGTGCGTTTTCAGAAGTGACATGTGTTTTTCGGTAGAGGTCAGCAGCAGCGACGGCAGCAGACGAAATTATACATTATACACACACTCATATAGTCATATATAAGCGCGGCTTCAGGTTCATGGTTCATCATCACTATTATAATCAGAGGCCATTCTCCTCTCGGCCGCCCCAAGGTTTTTTCAGTTTTATTATTATTACAATATTACTCCTTTTTTCCCTTCCTTTCCTCACACTCGTTTTAATGTGTGTGTGTATACATATATACATATATATATATGACTTGTGTGTATACCGTTTCAAGTTTATACCGCAAGTCGAGTGAACACACGTCGCTCATTAGTCATTTTCAGTACGCTTACACAGATACAAATATACACACACGGGCGACTTAGAGACCTGTACAGTAAGTGGTTTTCGATCTCTCGTGGGTCCGACGAAATGGAATTGACATGTTGACCGGAGGGGCTTTCTCTGTCTGTTGGATCGAAATAAAAACATCGCCCCGAAATTTTATAAACATAATTTGAAGTATATTAAGTACCTACCGATACCTAATCTACACTGATGTGTGTGTTATACACGTATACATTTACTTTCGGATGATTACAATATTGGATTTTTAAATGATTTCAATGATTTTCGATTAATTGTATTATTATTATGGTTGGTTTTGTGTTATAATATAATACGTACATTGTTCTTAATGCAGTCTGTTGTAGTATATAGGCCCTATAGTATAGAGCGGACATAATAATATAACGCTTTTTTATAACAATATTATACCGTGGCTTTACCATTACTATACGTGGTATTTACCAATTCTTGTAGTCAAAGCTGTGCCATCCATTACCGCTAATGATTAAAATCAGTTATTGTTGTCATCGTATTCTAGACAATGTATTAATAATTCCTATAATTTGTTTCGTCGATTACATAATTGACTAGTCATTGACTAATAAGTAATTATATATATTATGTACTCTGTACAGATGGAGTTAAAAGTATTTTTTAAAGTTGTATAATTGACCAAACTAAACTTAAACGCAAACATATAGATTTGTTCATTTTAATATTGATATCTTTATACCTTCACCTTCATAACAGTTGACTTTTCTATTTTATATTTATGACTTAGAAGTATAATTTAATAACTTTTGGATTAGTTTTTATTTTGATACGCTTATATCGCTGTGCAACAGGGTTAGAAATAGAGATAATTAAATAAAAGAGCTCAATCGACGATTTAAAATTGTATTCTAAGTGGAATATTAATTAATATAGACAAAATGGAGCTCATACCTACACCCCTGTCATAAGTTATCAGATAAATAATTTGTTTATTAATCATTATTCATTAAATCATTTTATTAGCAAGTGCTCCAATATTCTTATAAGCTCTACATAATAGTATAAGTTGTATCAAAGTTCTAATGATAAATTAAAATATAATATATTCTTTAAATAATAGTAAAAACTCAATTACAATATTATTCATAGTATTGAAGTAATTTTAATCAACCCAATTCATATAATTGTATATTTGTTCATATAAAAATTTTAACTAATTATCAATTATTATTTTTTACCTATTGACAACTGATAATAATTGATAATAATTTTGGTCTCATTGGCAAGCTAATAATGAGTTGTACAAATGTATAATTTATGAAACTAAAATTAAAAATTGTATATAATATAAAATATTCCAATGCCCATATTATTCATTAGGTATGTAAAAAAATTGCAGCTTATTTTATTACCGATCTAGATAACGTGGTAGAATAAATAATTTTATCTCAGATATATATTTTTTATTCTTTGTAGTTTTTATAGCTGACTGTTTATGTTGTACACTTGTATATCATACTAATAAAATAATATTACTTGATACATTTGACAACCCGAGTTCATCGTTCCATTACAGATTGTGGTGTAAGAAAATATTAAAAAAAAAAATTAATTGCCATTCGATTTTTGATTGCTATCGATGATGAAAATTATTGCTGCTCAAAAATTCAATCTCAATGTGTGTTTCATAATGAAATGCGATTTCCTATATAGGATCATCGATAGAATCCGTGTAGGAGCGGTGCTCAAACAATAGAACACCCGCGTAGCTATTCTCAAAAACCTAAATAATTATATTATAATATATAGTATACTTATCCCGTGAACCATAGACGGAGACGTCACCGTTCGACTGTTCGAAAATCGTTTTGAATTTGAAGACCGTTAAATTATGTACGGTTTTTAGAGATACTTTTTAATTTGTAACGTACTTGCTTACACAGTTTTGTTAAGTATTTTTTCTCGTCTTTAGCAGTAGTACTACGCATATAGTTACAATAGAGTGAAAACAAAAACGATAATAAATTCCATTAATCGAAGCATATGAATAATACGCATCTACGAAACTTTAATAGATACTTAAATGAAAAAAAATCCACATGCAAGATCTACACGCCGATTTGAGCATGGGATATCAAACCATACGTGTATTTATATATATCTATATATATATATATTATAAATGTGTGTATGCCACACAACTTATATACATATATAGTACGCATATTAAATGGAAACGCGTAGCTGCTAATTTACATTTACTCTTATATATAGTAGGTATATATGTATACAGGAACGCAGTAATAAAATCGACAATATTTTTTAACCGTTATATATTATATTATACATAGGCAGTGAACATGTTTTGCAAAATGCAATAATAATAATATATCTATACTGACTCTTATAAAATACAAACGATGCGATTCTAACGAATAATAAGTATAATAACGATTGGAGATTTTTTCTCGGGATATTTTTCGGAGATATTTTTTTATATTCTTCTTCCCGTATAGGAGGCGCGTATTATTGTTATATCTCCGGTTCTTTCGTATTTTATAGTTATTATTATACCTAAACTACCTACCTGCCCGTGGCTTTTGATTTGCACACCGTGAAAATATAATATTATAGTGTCGTGTTTTCGGCAAAGAGACGAATTGCGCCCATTGTGAAAAAAATGCGAAACACAAAATTCATCAAACCTTTTTCGGCGCTCGTGCACGTACACACTCGCGTACAATAGTATACACAAAGACGACGTTTTCGTTGTTAGTAAACGAGGGTTTCAGTTCATCAAACGATTTAGTAGGTGGTACAGGGCCAGTGCATCCATCGAGTTGCCTGTTTGATCCGGGGTATGATGTTCACAGCATAAAATGTTCTCCGACAAACCAGTTTGCGCATTCGAATAAATCTCGTCCGCAGTTTCCCGACCACGGACGAGACCCGTGAATTAATTACCGAATAAAACATATTATTGTCCTCTCCCTCCTTTGACGGGGAAAAAAACACGTTAGATCGCCACCTTTTCTCTAAACAAAAACCAAAAAACTCACTCACACCGTAATTTGTCGTTGTCGCAGCAGCGATTGAAATCTTTTTGGATTTTCATGGTCTCGAAACGTACATAGTATATTATATAGGTGATACATAGTATACATAGGCACGTTTGACGTGTTACACTCGTATTATTTTATATAAATCATCGCAATATTTATACGCCAGACGGGTCACGAATAAACTCGATATTGTTAATACGCTCTTGTTGTGTGTAAATCCGACCGTCGTAGTTGTTATTACAAGATGCCAGACGTGTTCCTCGAGTGGTGAAGTGTAGTACGAGTATACACGTCTAATTAGTGCGTTTGTGTTTGCTTAAAATTGATAAAACGGTCAGGGACTAAATTTTAATTCGATATATAGACGCTCGTACGCCGTATTGCGTAAACCACTATAATATTATAATTTATAATATATTTATTGTTATTTTAGTGTTTACGGTTCCTTAAATGATCTTTCGGTTGATGGTTTCGCTAAGCAATTTTTGATTAGGTGCACTAAATTTATCAAATTTTTGCTCAACCCGAGGTTACGTGTTTGCAGGTCAATCTAAATAAGCATATTTATATTTACGTATTTTATTTACAAATATTATATACCTAGTTAATCAAATAGTAAACAGTCTAATTGATTTTTGCATACAACCATTTATACAGATCCAGAGGAGTGGGCTAAGCCGCTAAGGGGCCCAGAGTCCCAGACCCCCCTCCTAACATATTATTTTCCCAATTTTTTGGAATATTGATAATACCTACTATATTTCAATCACAATTCAACATAATTGTCGCTTAATATATTAAATAATCAATAAATTAATTATTACGTTGATACATTTTTAATTTAAGATTAAATAGTACCTATATTATATTGTAATTGTATTTGTGTAACAATTGTTGGCCCCTCCCCCAAATTTTTACTCTGTATCTGTGTCTGCTCACCAGTTTTACTAAAGATTTCAAAACAGAGAAATGATAAATTTTATTACTAACGATTGTCTAATATTTAATACTTCTAAACACAATCCGACGCGTACGATATTGTAAAATATAACTATATTTACCGGATTTACGGATTGTGTATATAACTGTATAAACCTTAAACGTGAAAAATGCATTTCCTCATAACACAAACAGTCTTGCGTGTTGCGGCTCGTAGCAGGTTTGGTACTCGTTGTTAAAAACCAAAATAATTTATGAAATCATTACTCATGGTCGTCATTACGGACGGTTATAAATCTCTGCACAGTGTATATACGTATATTAAATATATTATATTAATATTATTATAGTGACTCAATGTGGCGGCATCGGCGTCGGTGGCGAATATAATATATGGACCCCCAGCAGCCCGTGTCTGCCGGTAGAGTGTTCAGCGCATGTACATAACAGCCTCCGATATCGTTTTGTAGGCGACGTACGAAAAGATAATTTAGTGCGTTGAAAAGAAACGCGATTAGTGCGGCACTGCAGCAAGATGAGACCCGTTTCGGGTCCAGACTTGACCTCCGCGCCCCGGTCACGTACCGCACGCGTCCGTAATATTCCCACGTCACTCGTTGCGATAATTTATCATAAAACTTAATGACCGACAAGGGGATCAATCGTGCAACCGACGAATTGGATGCAGGGGGGGAGTCGACACATCGAACTCAGCCTCAATCTAAATATGCGGTTGATTTTTACCCCCCACGCGACTGTTTGTGGTAAACTCATTCGTTCAAGTACCTATATAGTTATAATTTATAACTAATAGTTAACTAATAGTTTATATATAGTTATATAAAATAGTGCCACGAAAAAACATTAAACGCATGTCCCCAATCCAAGCACATTATTTACACTATGAAATTTTCAAAAAATAAAATTTGTTAAGTAATGTATAGTCAAATTATTGTTACCATAAAGGACTCAGACTTAGAACCGAATTGAAAAGATCTGATTCTGTAACCAAAAAAGGTAAAAAGCAAACCCAAAAATGTTCATTAAAACTAGAAGTTAAATAATTTTATTTTCTAGACTGATTGTTACCGATTTACGATATTAACAGTAATCTTGATATAAATTTTTTGAAAACCAAAACTAAAAATAAATTAAAATACATATACTATAATATTATTAAAAAAATAAAAAACCAATATACTGTTATAATTGCATACATTGTTCTGTTTTAAATGCGTTTCGTAACAAAAATTTCCTAAAATTCATCTAAATAATATGCAATCTATAGTCAAGCTATCGGCTAGTTGAGTTCAGCCCTAAAGGTTTAACGTTATATCTAATACAATGAAAAAATTTTAGTTATGATATTTTTGAAAATTCAATTTTTTTAATAACATTTTACGCATTTATTATTTTCGAAAACCGGTATTTGTTTTATTAGTTTTTTATAAACTTCTCGGCATTAAATACGGGTTTAACGTATACAATAATAGGCGTTCTATCAGGACGAAATATCGCGCACGGCATTATAGGTTCAAAATCCAGATCACGCGTATTCTGCGAGATAAATAAAAAAAAAAATAAAAAATCAGCTTGTATAAATTTAAAAATTAGTCTTGTAATTACGACGACTCGTTGCTGCATAATCCAAATAAATTAAAAATATTTTAATTTAATCTATCGGTGCCGAAACCTAAACCACACGTCTATAGGTATCATATTTAAAATATAACTCGCCGACTCTCAGAACGTTCTATTATTTATGCGCATACGTTTATTTAAGTATAATAATTATAGATAGGTATAGATATTTGTATTTTACAACTAAACACATGCTATGATTAATATTTAACATATTATTGTCGTGCAGCAGCAGTCGATTTCGCGTAAAGTATTTAAGTAGTATGTGTAAGTGTATAATAATCACATTATAATCGTCCGCATTTTATTTTCAATCCATCGGACCAAATTTTACTACCTATTTATATTATTATTACGATTATAATCTCGATTTCACGCGACCACGACGGCGTCGTGGTGCTTGAGGTCGTATTTAATATTCATTATTATACGTATAATGTAGGTGTCTAAGTTTTACATTTTCACAACTAGTATTTGCTCAAAAATCAAAATAACCGTAAAACGCGTGTTAATAATTATTATAATCGTGATGTTTATTTGATGAACCGAAAAATACCAATTATTTTTTAAAATACAATAGTTGTTGTGTATTGTTTAAAATAATATTTGTCGGAAAATAGAATTTTCAACTGGCGCGTACCTATCTTGCATTTTCCAGCAATCACCACTTTACTTTTATAAGACCAATCTCACCTAAAGATATGCCCGATACGGCGAAATTAAACAGTTATGAGTCTATAGCCACAATTCACACGAATATAATAAAATTATAATCGACAAAAACGAGATTTGATAACATTTTTATATGATATCTTTCGCATTTCGATCAAAGTTTTAATTTTTAGTTTTTTATTTTTGGTCTTGCAGACGCATCCTGTTCAAACGAGGCTGTGCACTTACAACAACGGTTGCGAAGTCTAAGCACCGAGTTGGTCACTCTCCGGAACAGTTTGAACCAGGGCCAAGGAGCGGCGGCGGCGCACGGTGGCCAGGGTTGTCCTCAACCGGCTCCTATCAAACAATCTTCCGGATCGAATTTCACCGGAAACAACAATAACAACAGCAGCAACAACAACAACAACAACAACAATAACACCATACTGGCCGCCGGTAAGTCCGCACCTAGCAGCCCATCGAAGTCTACGTTACCACCTCCAGTGTTGCCGAGGACTTCGTTGCCCACTTTACCCGTTTCAGGTACTATATTCAACGATAAATTGTGACAGAGTTTGTGCCAAACACGTCGTAATAATAACCAAATAACATATGATAAATTTCTGTAAACTCTTTTGCAAAATCAACTTGTAAAAATGTCTTGTATATCGTATTACCAACGGCGATATTTGATATTCTATAATATGTTATTACTTATTATATGCGCACGCCACGCGTCGTATATTATGTGCACTTTTACAGTTTTACGACATTCGAGGTTTTTCAAATTCGAATAAATTTACAGTGTGCTATATTATATAGTATACATATTAAATTTATGTTATTATTTGTGGCCGTCAAAAAGTACATAATAATACTGTAGCATGTAGCGAATACACGACGTTAAACGAAATGCAACACGTGTATTATTTTCTTATGCGGATTCGAAGAATGTTGTACACGTATTACAAAAATATATTACCTATTATCGTACATTAAATACGTCATATTAAACATATAGGCCCAGGTTTATAAACAAATTTACAAAATTATCCATATCTCCGTAACAAAATCACTAAAACACGACGATTTAAAAACAAAACCCCGTTTTAAATTACTACAAGACTAAAATGTGTACAATTTATTTACCAAAATTGTTGTGTCTATAACTTACTTATAAATTATAACGTCTTTCGAATGTTAACATAGACCATTATTGAAAATCAAAAACAATCGTCATCTTCGTTACGATTGGCTTTTTTTGCTACATGCAATATCTATGTCCTATATGCATTTCAGTAGATAGATAATCGATATAACATATTGAGCGAATCGATTATAATTTATTCTCGAACCCCGGACCTGTATCCGATACTGCACCACCTCACCTAAAATACTTATGATGCGATATAATCACGACGTGTATAATGATAGCAATTCGAGTACGTAACAAAATCGGTCGGTAATTACTCCATCAACCAAAAAGTCGGACATAATAATATTATATCCTATTAGTGCGAACCGTCCGTCTCGCGCGTGGATAATAATGTATCCATTATATTATGTAGGTACTTACTGCCTATATACGTATAGCAATGTACATTATGTTAAACGTATACAGTAATAATTATACCTTTGGTGAAATTAATTTCCTCGTACTCAACGACAACAACTACAATATATAAATAATAATAATAATTATTATTATTATTATTATTATTTTATTTATTTTGTTACGTAATAATCATCAGCTGATGATGCTTTTATTATTTAGTAATGGCAGGTAATCTACGTCATCGTACTACACTATGGGAAAAATTTGGTTGTAAAGTATAATAACTGTAGTAGAGTGGTGAGCTGCGGAGTAATAATTAAAAGTATAATCGCATCCTGCAGAGGAACACTTAGCTATGGTTTTTATGATTGTAGAAGTACCTATAATAGCTACAGTGATCACAGTGTTTTAAACGTGGATAAATAATATTGAGTATATTACATAGTTCACACGAATACGGTTCGTTGGATTTTCCCGGTATGAAATCGTGTGTTAACGGTTCAATATAGGCGCATTAAACGTGTACCTTGTAACACTATATACCTATAGGTGTTTAGCTGCATAACAGACTTTTAGCTACTTCGAAATCGTCATATTCGTGTTGTATTAGAATAATATGTAAATTATTAAGAATACAAATGGAATAAATTCGGTTTCCAGTGTGAAAAATGGTTGTACAATTTGTCAAATTTTTATAGTTCACAAAATAACGAGCTCGTCATTAGTCATTATT
>VUJU01001854.1:180-47532 GCA_009835225.1 Aphis craccivora
TTTACCTCTATAATGCACCAAGGATATTCACTTTTACATCGGAAACCACCCCCAAAGTTTGAAATTGGAGCATTATTTCGACTAGTTATGCTGTACACAGACACAAAACAAAAAAAAAAAAAACACACATCATTGTAAAATTAATACATTCTTCACTCCGTTCAGAATCTAATACAATCGTGAATACACTTTATAACTAATAATTAAACACATACATTATATTTAAATAATACGTAAATAATATTAGAAATTCAAACAATCACACAGTAAGTAGTGTAAATTTATATACTTATGCAGGTTAATAACCATGCTGTTAAAGCCTTTACACATAATTATAAATAAAAAAAGAATCATTAAAAATATATTAACTCTTACAGATTCTATAATACTATATATTTTTATATTATATTATCATTCTGACTAGGGATCTAGATGTAAGTATAAAATATGCTTAGATATTTTAATATATCTGCGTGGATATCATCTTCAGAATTTTTATTATCGAATTCGTTAAATATTGTCACAACTATATCAACCAAATTATTTTTAAAAAAATAATAAATAAGGCTTTATTGTTATACAACAATATGATATAGGTATGAATTACCTACCTACATCAAAAACAAGATCTAACGTTTTGAGACTGTTGTGAAATGAACCAACAGACAGGGAAAAAAACGTTGAAATGACATTTGGGACTCTTCGTGATTACAATGATATTATTATATATTATACCTACGTAAAATGTACGAACGAAGCGAAATGAAATAGCACTACGAAACTACCGTGATAGCCGCCAACTAAAATATCAAAAATAATAATAATATGTCTACGTCACTAGACCTAGCCACTAGCCTGGAACGTTTTTCTCGGACCTCTGATGGCTGCAGGTAAGTGTGAACAAACACATTGAAGCGTCGTCGGGTGACCAAAATTTCAGATACGGTCTGAACAAATCCGACGATTTCCGAGGTGTTGCGATTGCAGTAACAGCCTGTGACTCAGTCGACAATATCGAACGCGTCCTACGCCACTTTTTAATAGCCCGCGTTGAGCGTCCAAAAGATATTTCCGATCGTAGCGTATACCCACCACAAGCTTATATTATCATTATACTAGCAATATAGGCATATGTAATCACGAGATTTCTCTTCACGGTGTAGTGTCCTTATTTTGTTTCCGGTACTCGTCCGGATACGGTTACGTTACTCTGGTATAACAAGTATTTATTTATTTATTTTCCGTCGTCAGTTAAAATATCAGATATTTTATTGACGGTTATTAAAGTACAATACTCATGGCCTTTCCACCACCGATATGATATTGACATACTTCTTTTCGCACAGTTTTAATGTGTGCATAAAATACTGTATTTTCATTAATTATTTATTAAAATATTTTTATATGAGTCATTATAACACTCCGTAATATAATATATAATAACATATTACTACGATAGTTATTATCTACTTTATTAGGTGAACAAAACTATATTATTATATTGATATATTTTTTTTTTTGTTTTAGTGTGTATTTGATAAGTTCATTTTATTCTCAAATATTTGAAAGTTTGAATACAATTATGGAATTATATTCCAAATATAATATACTTAACGTTAGAAAAATATAAGTGTTCTATATTTTAATTATTTAATGGCCACGTTATACGTTGAGTGCGATATCTTGGTCTGTTTTTTGTCATTGTAATATAATGTCCGGTAATCTCGAATACCTAAAACACCACAAAGTTGTGCAACAGTATACCTTATATTGATAATTATTATATCCGATAATCGTAAAACAAAGAAAGAGAAAAAATAATGTTATTTGCATTTTGTTTACAATATCATCGTTTCCACAATATTTCAAATACTGGACTGCGTTTTTAAATTATTTCTTTTTTATTTCTGTAAAAATTAAATTACCTATAGTTTTTTATTTTTTTTTTTACCTCACTACTCTATTCCGATGACTTAGACATACTATTACTCGCAATGCTGTTTCTATAATATATAACGTAGTTGTTGTTTTCTTATTAATTTTATTTGCAAACAATTATAATTTAATAAATAACAAACATAACAATTATACCTTAACAAATATTGTATACACATAAATAATTATATAATTCATTTATAATGTTTAAATCGAGTAATGCAATTAAAATATTGTTTTTGTTATTATTTTTTTTTTAATTATATTTTTTTATCTGCATGAAAACTATTAAAGATTTAAAAATATATATATTCATTTTTATAACAATTTATTAGGGCCTCCACATAATTAACCAATTAATTTTTTGTTTGCTTTAATTATTTACACTTTTAAGTTATACATTTGAGATATTTATTCTAACGCATAATAAAAACAACTTAATTTATAATTTATGTAGTTCAATGGTTATGAACAAATAAATTTAGAAATATTGAATTTTTTTTTTTTTCCATAAAACTGATAAATTGTCATCTTAATTTATATGATCTAATAAATAAAAGCTATTTTATTATTTAATTTATGTATTATTTCCTGTGATTTAGTTTATATTATCATTATTATTATTATTATTATTATTATTACTTAATCAACATTTTTAATTAGAAACAAACAAGTGACTTTTAAAAATGGAATAGAGACAATAATCATTTATTTTAAAATAAGAAAGTATTATATTTTTCTTAACAAACAATTTATTTTCTTGATTGATAAATGTTATATTTTATTTTAAATATACAAATAAATTAACAACAAAATATTATTGCATATACCTAACCTATTTTTACATACACGTCTCTCTGTTTTTAGTTTTTTCTTAGATTGAACTAGTCTTTTAAACACAGATCATCATTCATATTAATGTTGGTATTTCTATATTATGTTGATTATTCTTAATAAATTCGATTTATACTTAGTTCTGTTCATCGGGATTTTATGGTGGATAAGTATCTTCTTCGGCTGTCTGGAATTCGTTTTATAGTTAGCTATTATTTTCTTCATTATCACTAATAGTATATTAACTGTAGTCAATAAATATTCATTTAATTTCTTTCTATGTATACTTCATTTGTTGATGTATGATGTATGTGATACAACATGTTTTCCTTACAGATAATCTACTTTTGTTTACTTAAATATACTTAAATATTTCTCATTTTATTTTGTAGTAAATGATAATATTTTATTTTTTCCAGTTGTACCCATATGATCAAGACATTTCTATCAGAAATCTGTTTATTATAATATAGGCTGAAGAGCTAACCAGTCTTCTCGGAATCGAAAGAGCTTACCCTAACTATACCTAAGTGACACTTGGTTATCTCTAGGTGCCAATCATGCAAATCATAACCCACAAACTGTTGCTATAACTGTCATCAAAGATTTTTTTCATCAGAATGTCTGTGATGACACTCAGTTGAAATGGTTATCTTGCACCGTTATAATTATCATACAAAATTTCAATACCTACATTATTATACATAGTTTTAAGAATAATTCATAAAATAATTAGTGTATTATACTGTACTGGCATAAGGTTAATTAAATATATTAAAATTTTCATTATATGTTGTATCATGATACAACATTCAATTTACTATCGACAATCTTAAACGACTAAATTCTAGCAGTAGGTATGTTTGTAAATCGAGTTTTATTATATTTGCTTAAATACTTTTGAATGCCAGTTTTTCAAAGCTACGTAAAAGTGTTTATGAAACTACATTTGAAACATTTTAATCCATGAATTTGAGCACCATCTTTTGTGAATACTTTAAATTTGACAAATAATTCGACAGATGACTCGGCTCAGTTATAATATTAACCTAATTTTTAAACGAAGTTCAACATATTGTGTTAAGATAATAAAAAAATATGTGTACTATATGAATAAAAAATAATACTATGAACGAAAAACATATACAAACAGCCACTTTAAATTTCTGTATATAAGATATTTACACAAATTTTTGTAATATTTTCAAATCACATTTAAAAAAAGAAATTTGATTACATATTATATAAAAAGAGTAAATAGATAATAACTAAGTATATAATAAAACACATGGGTATTTGAATTCAAAGAATAATATTTATTCATTGATCAATTTTTTTCTGTATGAATAATTTTATAAATTTAATTATATTATGCTCCTTGAGAAAGTTTTTAATTTAATAGTTTAGCAAGTTGTTGTAATCAAAAATACTTATAAAACTTACATAATATAGTATACTATACTAATATTACAAAATATAAATAGTTTAATAATAATAATGAACATTTATATTTCAAATCACGTACAAACTATTATTAAAATAATAATAAAAATAATATATAGAAGACACGGTATATTGAAAACATGCCATTTAAACTTTTGTTATTCAAACAGGTATCTGAACAATTTTCATAGCTATTAAAAATATTTATGTTTGGATGTAAGAAGGTACTTATATATATATTTAATTACTTTCATATGAATTTTGAATCTAAAAACTCCATTAATAAATATGTACATCAAACAGTTATCATTGATACTAACTTTAAAAACAAATTAAAGTAGATATTAATAATTTTAAACTTCGTTTGTTTTTAATTTAATTTCTATAGTTGTTGATAAAATTTTTAAATTAATTAACTAATCAATTGTATAAATCTTAAAAACCACAATAGATACAAAATACGATATAAAAATAAAAAATACATAAATTTATTTAATCCATTAAACAAAAATAATTTAAAAAAATATAAATTCTAAGTGAACATTATTCTCATATAATTATAAATTAAAGCACCCTCAAAAGAGTACAGTGGTACTCTTCTACAACCGGCGCCCCAAAACTCCTGAAAATTTGAAATTGAACGGTAATAGTATTCCTTGGTCACCAAATATCAAATACCTTGGTGTAATATTGGACAGGAAATTAACCTGGAATCCTCATATCACCTCCAAACTACAACAAGGCTACCAAAGACTAAAAGTTCTATACCCGTTGATTAACCGTCAAACTGCATTAAGCTGGAGATGCTCTCTTATGCTATATATAAGCAAATACTACGACCATTACTTCTTTACGCATCTCCTGTGTGGGGAAATTGTGCAAAAACCCATATACATAAAATACAAATCGTTCAATCAAAAGTTCTGAGAACCATTTCTAATGCCCCATGGTTTGTACTCAACGATGCACTTCATCAAGACTTCCAGCTACCCACAATAGTTGAGTTCATAAAAAAATCAGCGTGGACGTCCCCACGACTTGTTGCTATAACGCCTATAACTAATTTATTTAATTTAATTTAATTTATTATGAAATTATAATATTATAATATTATTATTATATTACATATATGTAGCCGTTTATATCTTATATTACTAATGTATTTTTAATTTGTTATTTATTTTCTAAATGTCAAAAAAAAAAAAATAATGTTATTAACAATAAGTTAAGATGACATTCGTCAGTAAAACTTTATGAATAAAAAAAAAAAAAATTAAAAAAAAATAAATTAAAGCTATACATGCGCCATGCGGTGATTACTAATTGTAACGTACAGTTTGATTAATAATTTTCATTAGAAAAACTGTTTATACTAAAATACTTTAGTTTAAAATTAAGGCGACCCCATAAGATAGAAATGTGTATTTTTATGAAGGTATCTAACCTAACCTTATTTTCTGAGAATGATGTCCTGATGATATAAATGAAACTTGCTTGCTGTCAACTTGCGCAGAAAATCCAAATTATTAAAATGGTTTCAATTCGTAAATAGCGATGAGAGCAATGGAAAATAAAGTGTAATCCTGTTATGTCGTAAGAAAAAAAATATGCTGTACCCAACACAATTCATCATCTCCATCCAGGCGAGAAAAAGACAAATCAACGGTAAAACATTTTAAACCCACAATGTCTTTAGGGAATATAATTTAGCAAAACTTTTTCTATATAAAATATTTATTTTCAAAATAAAAAGTAAAATAATTCAAAATAAAATTACGTATAAGTAATGAAAAATATAATAATATTATTAATTATGGTTATGTCTATTATAGTTATACTACAAGTAATAATTAGTATAGTTTGAAAAAATAACTCTGTTGATTTCTAAGCAAACAATTAATACATTCATGATTAAAATTATTTTACGCGACTCTAAAAATAAAACTTTACAATTATTTCACTAATTATAATAACCACACGATGTTTGATTAACATTAGTGTAATTAATTATGATATTTTATATGTGCCTATTATTCTAGTATCTATGAGGTATGACTAAAATTTAGTATGTAGACATAATACTTTACTCTTAAAGTAATTTAATGAATATTAGTATATCAAAGTACTGATTAAATTATATATTATACAAATGGAATATCAGTAGAACTCAATTCAGATTTTGTTTTATCAAAACATTTGACAATCTAAATTCTATTTCTATACTTGCATTTTATCTGTAAAACTCCACTAAAAGTATTTTCTATGTCTAGCCTAATAGAATCTTTAAACAAAAATAATGATGTAGAATAAAACATTTCTAGATAATTTAATATTATAGCTATTAGTTGTTCCCGATCATCTATGTAATTCTTATTTTCTACTTCCCTAGTACCTGCATAGTTCAAGGGAAATTATTATTTAAATTTATGTCATATGTCATGAAAAATTGGTAGAGTGAAAAATAAAAATATGTAAAGCGAAGGATCGCATTTCCGTAAATTAAATTTCGGAAAAATAAAAATATTTGTTTTGCCAGTTTCGTATAGTAAAATTCGCATAATAAATTATGACATTTAACAGCTAAGTCATTTTACGGCATTGATGTTGTTGAATTTACTTACACTAGTTACACTCCAACATTGTGTTTACATGCTAGTAATAGTATAAATTATTATGTTCTAAAGATTTAATATTTAGTTTAAGTACATAATAGTACCTAATATTATTCTAAACAGTTTGTTTATTTAACCGTTTTATAAAAAAAGTACTTTATATTTTTAATATTTTTAGTAAAGCTAAGAGAGATAACTGACACGGTCTATATAAAATAGTAACTATGTTTTGACTGTACCGCGTGAACAGTTATTTATAACAAAAATGTATGTAGGTATTTACAATATCTGTTTCACGTTAAATTGAATAATAAATATTCAATCATTAAAAGAACTTCGAATAATTAATGTTGTCTATTACTCCACTCCAATGAGATTGTCTGATTTTTAAAGAATTATATTACTATTGTTTCCCTTACTTCTTCGTGATGTACCTACATTGTTTATTTTTAGTCACTAGTTAACTGTGCTATACATTTTATTACGTTTCTAAATAGTATTAGGTACCTAATGTAACTTAAAATAATAATTATGTTTAGGAGTATGTATTAAAGTATAATATATTAATAATTACTATGATTGAGAACAGTGGTTTAACGTATGCGATTAATATTATATTGAAATAGTATGTAATAATATAAAATGTACTGATAATATAGACAAAAACCAAAAATGCAATTTTATAAAATAAAATAAAAAACTTAAAAATTATAAAAGTTAAATATACTAATTTGAAAATCACAAATGTATAAATAGCATTAAAATAAATAAATATATTATATTTTTTAAATTTAATTATTGAATTTTTTAATTTGAAAAATGTTGTCAATTACTCAACTATGGTACATTATAAACTATTATAAATAGTAAGCTAATAATTTGCTTTACTGTTTTACTGAAGGTATAGTGACTTTAATACATAAAAATACACTATAATATTTTCAAAAAATAAGAAATACAGTGAATGTGTACAGCTTCACTCTTAATATTTTAAACCAAATTTAATTTTAAAAAGAAATAAATATAATTATCAATACTTATAAAACAATTATCAAATAAATATATACTTTTTTTTAAGTTTTAAAATGTTCAAACTCACATCAGTGTATAATACGTAGGTATACGTTTTATATCAACACTATAAACGCATTAAAACATTTTAGTCGTGGATATAAAATCAAAGCAATACTTGTTTTGTCGTATTAAATAATATAAAATAATAATAATAAAAAAAAAAAAAACCACTTATTAATATTAAATTCGTTATAATCTTCTTTAGCGAAAAAAAATCATTATTATCCATGGGCACCGAACTGTACGCAAAGCAAATTCCTATTATATTTATAATATATATAATAAACGAATCGCATTATTTTATCCTCTCTTTAATAGTTCACCATGAATACTTCGTACAATAAGATCAAACGGAGGCTGTAATATATACGTATACTCGTACATATTATTATCATGTACGAACTGTATATTTCTCTGTCGTTCGATTAAATTATACTTTATACTTACTTTTATTATTGTGTACTTCACCTATATCATAATGCGCGCGTAGAGCCTTCGAGCGTCAATGGAGCATCCTATCGCGGGGAGGAGGTCCATTAATATAGCTTAGGCTCTGGTAAACGACTTTGCCGCGTTAAAGCCCCATTCGTCTCTCGCGCCCGTGCCGCCGGTGTACAGTACAGACGACGCCGCTACTAAGGAGTCACGATGAGCGTGCAGACGAACAAGGGTATCCCATTAGACGTTTAAGCGGGCTCAGTGATTACGATTAGACACTATATACTGTATAATATACTATATTCCTTTTCGGCGGCATCGCGCCTTGGCTGCAGCCAGGACGGAAGCGACAGCGGTGTGTCCTCTTTTCACGCGGAATCGCTATCTATTTGTTTCATTCCACATCGCCGACGCCGTCGTCGTCGAACACTTTTTAATAGGATCATCGGCTCAAGTCTGCGAATTTTATAGAACAAGAAATGACGTGACGATATTATTTGTACACGTAATATTAAAATACATATTATACATATTATATCCGTTCTTTGTTTCCTACGACTTTTTTTATGCAACAAAAAAATAAAAGAGTTAATTATTTTTCATGTCACTATATAATATGCGTATTATACTTACATAATATCTAACACAAGCACCATAAACAAACATTTACCGATACCAAAAACATATGTGTCTATAAGCGAATTGAAATTGGGCTAGTATCGAGTTAACAGATGATGGTGATGATTATGATGATGATTGATGATAATTATGATAATATTGATATATTTTTACACATTGAGACGTAGAGAAAATAAATTCGAATGTGTCAAATGTATTAGCGTAGTAAATCCTCCGTAGCTGTAAAGAGCTAAAATTCTCTGTTGTATTTTAGATTATTCCCCCTCCCTCTCCCCCACATAAAAGCATTAAATTATACAGTTTCATGTTTAAAAACAAAAAGTTCTATTTAATAGGGTTTTAAGTTTTAGGAGTAAGTTCCATCGTAAAAACATTTCTTTCCGGTGATTAAATGTCCATCAAAACTATCCATAATGCTACAATTTTCTACGTCTAAAATTACTAAATAATATATTTTTCAAATACTCGTAATAATTTTTATATTTTGATAGAGATTAATCACATTTTAAAATACTTATAAAAACTAATATAATCATGATTAAAATTATATTTAATATTTCTATAATGGCTGTATAAAAAAAATAATATGTACGTATATAGGTATTAAATTTATTTAATGTGTTATCATAGTATTTACAATCTCGTATTGTACATATTCGTATTTATACCCAATAGTTTTATAATATATTTGTGAATTTTATAATGAAAACTTTGAAATTTACATTTAAAAAAAATTATTATAAATTATTTCTATTACGGTAACAGGAACCTTTAAACATTGCATTACGAAATGTTCATTTAACAGACTATACGGTACTATAAAATATTTCACCGTGTATCAAATCAAGACATATATTATAATTGGATGAATACCAAAATGCAAATAGTTTAAACTAAAAATACTCTTTTAGTACATTAAAAATTAGACACTGGTAGAGGAGAGCATAATTACTTCTTGTTCTTTAAACTCATATGTCCTTTCCTCCCCTAAGTTCCGTCACACTAAACAGTACGATTGCTACGATGGAAAACGAACCAAGTGAATAATATTAAAGTTTTACGTTTGACGTAATTAAAACCGCTCTGCCAGTTTCAGAAACAGGAAGTGTAATGGAAAGGGAATGTTATGATCAGTACAATGCGTAATATGGTCTGCAAACAGCTCGAAAACATCTGCGAGATTTGCCGAACAGTTTTAATGCATTTTGTTAGTAATGAAAAATTCTTAAAAGGCTGGTTTTCTCAAAACATTTTAAGATGTGTATTTTTTTTCGACAAACAATTTATGTGAGTTTATTTACCAAATAGGTACATAATATTGATCGTGCATATTTTTCCGTGTTTTTGTATGTATACTTTATGTACATAAATGCGAAACCCCTACATAATAATTTTTTTTTAAAAAAACTAGAGAAGTCAAATTTATATGGTTTTTTTTTTTTTTTGGTGTATTATATCATCATTGAGTAGGTCACTATTAAATTTTAATACAATGATAAATCATTAAAAACGAACAATTTATATTATAATACAATAATTTATACCAGAAAAATAACATACTTGAAAGTTAAAATTTAAATACAGAATAATTTACATTTTTATTCATTTTATTATCTAATTTTAAATTCTATGGCTGTTCGTTTTTAACAATAAAGTCGATCACATCAAACATTTGTGTTGAGTAAATATTTCTGTAGTTTGAAATATTTTTAATAATTATAATACTCTCCTCCTTGATTTACTAACTACTCGTAAATTAAATTTTCTGCTGTGGACCACCGTCAAAGATGAAGATTAAAGCATTTTTATTACACCAAAATGTGAAAACACATACATCAATATATAAAACCAAAACTCTAAAATCTTAAATTGAAAGTATGCGTGTGTGCGTGTAATGATTACTCATTAATGTAGTGAAAAATAAATCGTATATTTATTTTACGTTAACAAACACAGAGTAACATATTAAATTTATGATCAAAGACATTTTTGCCTGAATCAGAAAACTGAAGGAAAATGTAAGTATGATTCAAAGCTCTTACGATAGAATGTAAAGACGACCCATTTATACATAATATCTATTACGTATATAATAACACATAAATACAAAAATCAAATACACTTTCACTTTACCATTAATCATTAATTAAATTATAATTATAATTATTCTTGATGTTTACGACTTTTTAGTGATTTTATGTCATAAATAAAAACATAAAATCTTAATCTAACATACTCATAACTGTGGATAACATATTGAATTGAACAATTATTGATTGTTTATTAAAAACTTATTGGCAATAAATATATTATAATACAATAAATAATCATGTATTCCAAAAGTCACATAATAACATATGCATTTTAAATTTTAATTCAATATAACTATTGTTTTAAATGTATACATGAATTTTGTTATTAGATCTAAATCTCAATTTTAAGAAGCAGAGATCCGCAAATGAAACACGCTAGCACATTCTTTACCTTCTAGAGGTTCGGTAAAGAAATCAAGCATGAAGCAGGGAGTAAAGTCCCCTAATATAAAAAATAATGCCATGAGTATTAAAATATTCAATATCTATTATTCATATTATAATGTTATTACCTTTCAAATAAATATTTTAATATAACATCTTAAGAGGTTTTTTATTTTACTATGAATATTATACTATAACTATATTATTTCCATAGCAAAACCTAGAGTAGTTGGCAAGTGAAACGAGCCGAGTTCAGTCATCTAGATATTAAATAAATATTATTTTAAAATGTAATTAGTGTCATCCTAATTAATTAAGAATAACAATTAAAAGCTTCTACAATAATTAATGCATCTCGCAAAAAGCTTCTTTAAATTTTAAATTAAATATGAAAAATATTAATTAAATGATAAACTTCAGAAAAAAAATTATACAATCCATCATATCATATTATTATATTTATTCACAAAATATATGTAATATATATGACGTATTTACAAAAACTTGAACAACATAACACTCTCGTGATATCCTGATTAACCAAATAATAATTATCTACATTATCTCATTTATTCTATGAAAATAGACCGCACGTTAAAATATTCATATTATGTTGTTTTATTAACTATAGAGGCGCTTCCGAAAAATGTTATACCTAGTGCGATTTTTAGCTAGTATAGTAATTTATAGTCCTAGGGTGTCCTCTTAAAAAACCTTAGAAGTTGTGTATTTTTTAAGACATATATAATATATATATATTTTTTTTTTGTGTATTTACCCAACATTAATTACCTATAATAATATACGAGTTATAAAATATTATGTAAATATTTTTATTTTTATTTTTTGCTTATATTGTATAATACAATAAGTGGAAATATAAAAATTTTAATAGCAGATATTTTCTATGGGGTATTTTCTCAAATTTATTTTTGTAATAACGATTTCTTAGAAAAGTGATTACGGTCTTACGCAGAATGCACCCCGCAGCTGGTGTAGTTGCTACAAGTTGTAACTTGTTACACTACAAATTATGATACAACACCATCATGACATCATAATATGTTTAATGCAATAAAATATATTCTGAGAATTTTAAAATACTTAACTTTTAGGTAATTTTCTTTTCTTTTTGTTAAAACTAGTGATCTGAATTTAACATACAAAAATTTAATGAAAAAATTTTGCAGATAAGTTACCTACCAAATTTATAGTAAAAAAAGTTGAAATCGATAAATTGAATTTTTTTATTTGAAATTTAATTATAATTTTAATAGAAATTCCAGCCATTTTAGCTAATTATTTATGTGAATTATAAGCTCTTTTTTTAATTTATAAAACTTAAAAATCTTAAAATATATATATAAATAAAGTACAAGAATAAATGTTCATATTGATCACATAAGAGTTATTATTTTGTCACATTTGTTTTTCACTAAAATCCTCAGTTTGCATTATAAAATTGTATGATAATGATGAATATCACACAATATTCATTCGGTTTTTAAAATAGTAAACTAATGTAACAATATATAACATGTACATTTTATTTGAGTAATTTATTTTATCATTTAAATATTACACAGTGAATTTATGAAGATCACATTGCTAAATTATACTGTGATTGAGTGTGATACCTTTCCATTCCTTGAAATAAATTGATATTCATTCTACAAATAAATAAATATATTTTCATAAAAATAATAAATAGGTAATTTATAAAAATTAAATATATTTATTTATAATTTATAGTTATATTTACAAATTTGTCATTTAAAATAAAAACTATTGGCAATTTGTTAATTGTCAATCATTCAACTTAGCAAGTAGTCTCGTATAAACATAATATTATTACCTTACTTATTTAATATTTTATTCTCATGTATTATACTATAGTACATTACCTATATTCTATTCTTAACAAACCATACAATATATAAAGTTATACATAATGAGGTATCAAGAAAACCACGACAGTAGTGTAGCTGAAATGCCTATTCATTACGCCGTGTTACCACAGTTAATATTAATAAATACAAGTCATAATCACTTTATTTTTCATAGGTACTAATAATATTTCAGAAAACCGATTATAAGACAGCGATAATATTAGCTATTACATTATATTAAATTAAAATATAATTCATAGTATTTATATATCATATTATATTAAAAATAAAATATAATATAATAATTGTACAATATATTGCATTCTTAAAAAATAATATATATTTTTATAATATAAATCAGATAACACAACAATAGCTATATGATCATAAATATTGATAATTATTAAGTAAAAAATCATAATACATATCACTAAGAGGCTCAAAAATAATATTCTCATAGTGGCATATATACACGAGCGCATATTATATTTATACAAATGAATTTATAGGAAAAGCAATAAACCATCGAGTAGAGGCTCTTAATATATCTACATACATATATAAGCATACATCTGATGTTACTATCATCCTACTCTGAGTATAAACCACAGTTATTAGTATTCACAGCACTAAACTGTCTACGGTTTACGAATATAGACTATACACGCTGTACTATAACACTGCAGTCTTAATTATTTAAGCTAAGTAGAAATAGTTGAAGCTATTAAGTTACGACTATATTAATTTGTTGAAGATTGTCATTATCGAAATATTATAAAGAATATAAGTTTAATATTTTTACTTAATATGATCATAACATGTAGATATATATATTTATTAAAAAAATTATGTCAAACATAAGTTTATGTATAAAACTGTAAAATATAACATTCATAACACTCAGAAGATATGCAAACTGATATTATACATGTACACTGTACAATATATTTATTACAGTCTAGCTAACTATTCTAATATTTTTAATCTTACCATGTTATTTTATGTATTAAATCATGTTTTATTCTATGTGAAGTACAATTTCCAGTACAATTTTATTTTTTAAGATATTTTTGTGCAGTAAAAAACTTACTCTGTATTAGAAATTAATACTTAATTTTTGAGATTATTTTGAAAATTACCATTATATCAAAAGCTAAGAAAATTTTTTAACTAAGTTTTAACTATATTTTAAAACCATTATGTTTGAAACATTTGATTATGGATTTAAGTGTTATTTACAATATTTAAAAAATAAAAAATTGAAACATATTTGAGTTAGAGAATATTTAAACCTGACTTTTCAGCAAAAATTAATACATATATTATATTTAATTAAAATTTTAGTAAAAATATTTAGTTGCATTTTAAATCTACATACATGCAAAAGATTGATAATTATATTAACTGAAAACTTTTATAATCGTCACTTCAACTATAATATAATTTTAATAATATTATATTATATCAGTATTTATAATATAAATTACGTATTATGTAACCATTGAAACAAATTATGAAGATATTCACTCAACAACTATTATATGTCCAATCAAAAATTCTTCGTGAAATTTCTAAAGCAGTAATGCACCATTTTACGTCTGTCTTAATTTACACTCTTTATAAATACCTCTTAATTTCAATTTTACAAAATGTAGCAAAAACTTTCTACAAACATCTTAACTGTAACTTCTACAACCATTGCAATCCTCTCATCTCTGACATATCTGTTCATAATATACCAGACAACCCCAAAAGACAACTGAAACGAAAATGGTTTCATGACCTGCTAACATAGCCACACATCATAAAGATCCATCAACAGATTTCTTCATACAAACCTCATGAACCACTAATTCACTCACCATAACTAACTTTCACTAATTATAAAAATTAAATTACAGATTATAAAATGTATTTATAATAAAACTAAGTTGTGTAATAAAAAAATATATATATACATAAACATATATATAAACATTTAAAGTATCAGTTTATTTTTTAAATTGTAGATTTTACTGTTAAAATTATTACCTATCGTTATGAGTTAATAATATTTATTTATTTTTAACTCAAAATAGCTTACAGTTTTGTTATAAACTTTTTACAACTGTTAAAATAATCAATTTAGAAAAGAATATAAAAAGTTCACTCGGTACAGATATTTCCTCTAGATAACTAATATGAATGTAAAATCAAATACCCAATTAATCCAATACGAGAGAATATAAAAGATATATTAACTGAAAAAAACAATAAATTCCTAGAACTATTTTGTGATGTCAACTATTCAAGTAATATCAAATTTTATTACAATTTTAAATAAACAAAGTGAAAGGAAATCAATATAATATTACAAGAAATGTGAGACTTGATTCTAACATTTTTATAAATATCAGACAGTAATGACGTTACGATTGAAAAATATTTACACTAATATAAATACAGTTAAAGTTACCTAAATATTAAACAAAATAATCAAATCACCATCATAAAAGTCGATATTTCTTCTTGAAAAACTGTCAATATATTATTGCTGATGAATATTACTATATTAAGAAAAATAAATAAAAATACTCATTAATAAAGTATTGATATAACTAAATCAATTAGATTTAAAATCCTTATTAAGTTATGGGAATTTAATTTTTAATTGTGAACCAATATTTGTCATATATATTTAAATGAAACATTTAATTAAAAACTTTTTCATTAAATTTTAGTATAATAATAAAATTATTATTTAAAAATTATACCTTAGTATTAAATTAAAATAGGTTATTAAAAATTTAAATCAATATTCAAAAATTATATTAAAATTAACATGATTATACTTAACAACATAAATGCATCGTTATCCTTAAAAAAATTAATTTATAATTATGACAAAAGTAGCATGATTGATAGCATTTTTATCTTTAAGAACCAGTAGACAGTGATGGTAGTTTTTCTTTTAAAAATTGTAAGACACAGATATCTTTAAAGTATAATGTATATTTTTATAATCATAAAAATAAATTTAATAGTTTAGTTTTAATAAAAAAAAAAAAAAAAAAAAAAGACTTAAACAATAAGACAGTATAAATATTTTATATTTTCAAACATTAGACACGCAGTTCTTGTAAAATATATAAAATCATATATAAGTCTTTACATTAGTTTTATATCATATTACAAAAACCATTCAGTTATTAGCGTATAACACAAATGGTTATTTTATATTTCAAGATTGTTAAAATATTAACATTTTAACGTCTTAGATTTATCAAGTTTAACTTAAAGATATTTCAACTTCTGTATGTTTGTGTATGTATTTCTTAGCCTTAATATTAGTAACATTTCATTATATTGATAATATCATAAACTTACTATAAAGTATAGGTAAGTAATAAGTGTGAAAAATTAATTAATTGTTAACTAACCGAGTACCATAAACAAATGTTTATGAGTTAATACTAACAACCTAATCTATTATAATTTGTCGTACAAGAAACAAAACATTACTAAACCAATTCACATAAAAATTTAATTTATTTTGATTATTAACTTTTAATGGAATGATTTTTTTTCAGTATTGTACATAAAATATGCAAATAATAAAATATAATATAATATAGTAAAATATAGGTAATAATATATTCTATACTAATTTATAAATATATTATACAACATTAATATTTTTTATACAGCTTATCATATTAACCCTTATTTCTTGATCCTTAAATGGTATTATGACTATTATCTTAAGATTTATCGTTCGTTTAGTAATTAACAAGCTTATGGGGAAAAGTTTCTCCAAAATTTCAATCATTATTTGTTATCATCATTTATTGATGCATTTTAAAAATAAAATTCTTTATTATTAGTAGTAATATTATACGTTTTACATGAAACCGATTCTATTAAATACAAATGTTTTGCAATTTAGATTTATATCATTATTACCTTTTTGGTATCCATTAAAAAATAATTAGATTAGTTTTACCTTACATCTTAACCTTTAAGAATAAATATTTATATCCTATTTTAATAATCTAATTATATTAATCTTCAGTTCATCTATTTGACTATTTATAATTGTACACGTCATAACAGTCAATTTTTATCCCCGATTATTCAAACTCTATATAATAATATAATATTATATATTATATATAAATACCTATAACTCTCCTTCAATTTGCATGTACTCAACATCTAATACAACATGTAAAAAAAAAAATCTAATAGGTAATCATGCTGTAAATAATGTTTTCAATTTTCAGCTATACGATTATTGCATTTTTACAAAAAGTTATTTATATTTTAATGTTAATAAAATAATTAAGTATTGACTTTTTTTTAACTATAGAAGATGCATAGTTTTATTAATACCCAAATACAGCTATATAGATGTATCTATGTACGTTAAAATAGTAATTTTTCTTCCTTTACCTTTGCATTAATCAGAACATTAGGTGAATGTCTAATAAAAGTTCCATCAGCAAACACAATATTCCTCGGAAAATGCCTTGTTAATAGTTTCTTGTCATGTGCCAGTTAGTTTTTGCACGGTATCTAAAACATGTTGTGTAACTTTACTTTGATGTCTGCAAAGTATAGTACAGTGGAACAATATTATGCTTTAAACGAAGAACCCGTTGAAAATACAATGTGTAAAAGAGAAAGGGATAAGCATTAAATTTACAATTTACATATGTATATAATAACTCATATTATGTTGTTTATGTTTAAGTTTAAACTTTACATTTGTACAATTTATAGCCACATACAGATAGTTCTCAAAATATAAATACAATTTATGTATGTACTTCTCTTTTTATATGTATAGTTTGATATAATTTTTTGAAATTACCAAATAATTTTTTTTTACATAATATATTATATATACAATTTATTTATGAATGGTAAAAATATAAAATAGGTACAAACGACACACAATATTCAAAAAATAATTTATTTGTTAAATTACATTTATGCTAAATATCAGAATTTGGAATAGTATATTATTATTATCGGTACATTATGTGTGATTAATATAGATTATTTTTCTAATCGTTGTGGTTTATTAAAACTATACAATTACAATACGTAATGATATATATTTATATTATATTTAATTGTACATAATATATCAATTAGATGACATTTAAGCTTATAATAAGAAATCAAATTATACATTATAATTGTAATGATACATATTATAGCGTATCTTTGTAATTATATTTAATTGTACATAATTCTTAGACGACATTTAAACTTAAAATGAGAAACAAATTTATATATATTAGATTAGATTATTATAATTTACATTTAAAACAATTTATTTAATAAATATAGATAACATTTAAAATTAATAATTCAATAAATTTAATACCTTAGAATTATTAAAACAGTTAATATCATTATCTTACATCCAATAATCATAATTTTACACATAAAACATCTATAAAAACCCACACCACACACAAAAAAGTGCTCAGTCACTCACTCTCGTTCAAATGTATTGTATCGTAAATCTATTATATTTTTATACAACATGTATCTAACACGAAAATTATATTAAATATTGTATTAAAAATCTAACTATATCAAGATGCACTTAACAACGATATTCAACTTCACGCTGCTACAACAAACCCTTGGATTTATTGCATTATATTTGGTACACCTAAAATAAATATATAACAGCTTTCAATAGTCTCAAAGTAGATTTCTGTGATATTCCAACTACAATCTACGTCCACAGCCTACTCAGAAAATTCGATTGCTATGAAAAACAGAACCATAATACTCAATCCTATACAAATCATGCTCTATTATAACAAATTATTTAATATCACGATGCTCAATACTGGAAGTTGCATAGATGGTAGAAAATTAATTTTATACGGAAGTATTAGAAATTGGCAGCGCACGCTGTTCTGAAATCTGCCAAAGGCTAACTTATTATTTTCCACTTGGAGGAGTTATAACAGGTCTAAAAATCAATGAAACAACACTTTTTTTCCACCACAATAGCGTAGTTTATTGACAAACACAGAAATAAAGGTACCACATTTACATCAGAAAGAGGCACGTGGCAAGATGTTATTATACAAGCAAACTTCAAAATCATATTAACTACTGGAATTTCAATAGTTAACAATAAAGAAAATGCTCTTAAACTACCAATCGGTAATTTAAACTATCAGAACAATACGTCTTAGATGCATACAAATGCGAAATAATATGGGATCTCAATACTTATAACGAACCAGATTTCATCGTTACTTCAATTAATAACAAACATCAACATACAATATACATATTATTTAGTTGAATCCGATAAAATAATTTTTACCCTCAAAGATATAAAACAAACATATGCATGTCATATACCAGTAATTCAAACAGAACATTATAAATTAAATATATTAACAGAACCTCTTTTTTTCAACCATTTTAAAACTAAAAACACAAAATATAGATTTAATGGAATTTATTAACGCCAAATTAGTTCACACAGAAAATCATTTCAAATCGTCAATTACAGTTCTATATACAGACATATTAAAAAAACAGTGTGCATTAAAATGAAAAGTATCAATACATAAATTAAGTTTAGCTACTTACAGTCTCTCTAAATTTGGTTACATAATGGACGAAGGTCCTGCCGGTTTCACACCTATTAAAACTAGAGAAATAATATATCTAAAAAAAATACAAAGCAGTTAAAGTGGAAATCTTATATAAAAATACATGTTATAAAGAGCTACAATAACCAAACGTACTTAATGGCTCCTAAAACCAGAACATTACAAAAATATGGTTCGAAAATAGATTATAATCATCTTCCACTTATCAACCGTCTGCTTTTTACCTTGATGGAAATTGGTTCACAATTAAGTCAAAAGCGAACGAAATAAAACATCTCAAACCCTAAAACCATCAACAGAATGTACTTGGACTTATAAAAGCCGTAAACATCTAATGACAGCTAAAATTTACACATATAATACTATGAATGCCTTTCAACAATACCTACTACTTCCTCAAGAGATGAAAACCTCGCAAAAAAAATCTAGCTAGACAAACCATGGGCTTATCAATTATAGATCAGAGATTAAAATTTGATACTATAATCGATGAAAACACCATAAGCAGGTTAATAGATAATAAACTAAAAAAAGATGTGGGGCTGGTTCACAGTTTTTGGAGAGCTCATATCCGGTATTCTAGAAATATTTTTTATATGAAAAATAATTTTGACATGCATTAATACTGGTTTAAGTATATTTTAATTAGGTCTATAAGACCTTTGGATGGAATATAAAATTAGTAGCTGACATTTTTAATAGCATATCATACATTATATAATGCACAGCATACGCGAAAAAAACAAGAACAAGCAATATTATACACAAAAACGAAAAACAGTTACAAACATTGTTAACTTCAAACTCAGATGTAACTCAGGTTATACTCAGATGTATATACTCAACACAAACAACAATACTAGCAATCAATCACGTACAAATTAAAACATATCCAACTATTAAAAGATTAATAAATACATCATAACAAACCAGTCACAGGAAAAATCTAAAAAAAAAAATGTTACTTTTACAAGATCATTGTATCATATTTACTAGTTATATTAAAGCATAGTACGTTTTTATATATATATTCATTTTTTTCTTTTTTTAACATTACATAGTTTAAGCATATAGATGTAAAGACAAAAAAAACTAGGGTAGATGTAATTATATAATTATTCATTAAAATTATATTTAATTGTATATATATATAATATATATCTATTATATGACGTTTAAGAAATCGAATAATACATTATAATTGTAATAATACATATTATAGCGTATCTTTGAGATTATATTTAATTGCATAAAATTAAGACAAATAAGATAAGACATAATTTAAATTTAAAATAAGAAATCAAATTATATACATCATAATATTATGATAATATATATCATTAAGACTATATTTAATTTTACATACTTATTAGACGACAACTTAAAACTTAATATGAGAAATAAATGTATATATATTATATTAATTTATTATAATTTACATTTAAATAAATTTACTTAATAACTATAGATAACTTTAAGAATTAAACCAATAAACTAAATACCATAGAATAATGAAAACAGTTAATATCATTATATCACATCCAATAATCAAAATTTCAAACATACAACATCCATAAAAACCCACACCACACACAAAAAAGCGCTCAGTCGCTCACTCTGTTCACATCCCATTATTGTAAATTTACTAAGTTTAAATTAACATATCATTTCTGAAATCAAAACACTATTACTATATATTTCATTGTCTTTTATTAACTCCTAAAAAATACCAATCAATTCAACATCCAAGAAAATAATGACTTCGGCGTACAAATTCAATAGAAGGTAAGGTGATATCTGTATTTATTATTTGTCACGCTTAGTTATAGGAGAATATCTATTTGTAAAAGGAGAAATCTCGTACTCACCCCCGAGCTAAAATTATCACATCGAATAATAATATTAAAGTAATGAGTTTAAAATATCAGATAAATATATCTATTGATATGCATTGATATGCTCAAATTACAATTTATTGTTAATGTCTTTTTTTTATATTACCTAACAATTTAATCTTATCATCGTTTTTATGATATATCATTAGATTATCGTTACATAAAAACATCAAAATCTCTATTTTAGATTAACCATTGTATAACATTACGAATTACGGAAAATGTACGCACTTGCACATTAAATATCATTGAATAAGCTTTACCATGGACTTATAATTCATAGAATCTTAACCCTTGTTCCTAAAAGTTTCCAACCATATCGCTTCCTATTTACATTTAAAAAATATTAAAGTGGTAGATAGGTGGATTTAATTTAAGTAAAAATGTATAATATATTATAATATGTATCAGCGTAAAATAATTCACTCAGACCCTGGCCAGTTTCATGTAGGTACACAATGAGATTGTGTAAATACTAAATATATAATGTGAGTAAAAAAATTTTATAAAAATATAAAATTAACATTCAAAAAACTTGGTAAATGAAGCGTAAATAATACATCTCAATAAAATCAATAGAAAAAAATCAATTTAACGTATATTCAAGAAAATTATATAGAAATTATGAATTACTAGTTATTATCAGCCAAAAGGTTATAATCTAACATATTTTTGTAAATTTTAAATAATAGTAATGAAACATACATTATATTTCATACAGAAAAAAATGTAATAACTTAACCTATGGATACCATAATATGATGTTATAAATATCATAATATACTTATAAAGATTATAAGTACTAAAACTTCGTTTACACAGTGGTTGAGCAATATGTATGTGTTTATTTATTTGATTTAGCACTAAAAAAATTGTTTTCAGTAAAGTGATAAAACAATTTTAAAAAGAGGTTTATATTAATATAGTAAAATTTATAAAATAACTATTTAAAACAATCTATTTTGTAAATGATTTGTACAAAGACATAAATAATATTTAACATTATATATATATATTTATTTATTTATTTATTTATTTTAATGTTATACATTTGTATAGTATGTATAACAATGTTTTATAAATTATAAAAATGTTGTTTTAAGTAGATACACATATTGCGTATACATTAATACGTGAAAAACTTACAATTAAGTAATGAGGTGTTATATATCAACATGTGAATAAATTTTGAGTGGCATACCTGTATTCAACGTACCACAAATTGTATATTAATAATTAATTGAATCCAAATGAAAACACAAACATGTAATATACCATTGGATAAACTTTACTTTTATAAAAATAGTTTTTGATTTTCATTGACACGTTTGCTAAAAATGACGACGATTCAAAAGGTTTTTATTAAAATTATTGATTACAAAATAAACTCTTATTAAGAGTGTGCATATTTTTTTCACCACAGTTGGAAAAACAAAGTGTCACCCATAAAGACTTGAATTCCACAATATAGAAGCTTTTTTGGGATTTATTTTTTTATTTTTAATATCCACCATTATTATTGTATTTTTAACATCAGGTGTAACTCATTTTAAGAAATAAATTGAACTTTACCGTCTGTAAAAATTATAAATTTGTATATGCTCAAACAATACAAAACGTTCTAAAGAAATTAATGTGCACAATAACACATAATTATGTAGGAGATGTCTAAAAATGAGGGTTTGAATGTAAAACACACATTGCACTCATTTCTTATAACTACACGAATAAAATATGTGACTTGACCATACGATTTATAAGATAATAAATGTCATCCGTTATAATATAGTTAACACGATGAAGAAGATGATAAATGATGTAGTACCAAGATCAATTCTCAGAGGTGAACTCGATATACTTAATATTTACGTGTACCTACTATTATTTATGGTTGGATAAAAAAAAGATCATTGAATCCACTTCTTCTAACAAAATGGGCAAATTCACTCATTAATTCCTCTTCTAGGATCCCTGAATAAAGAAAAAAAGTTCATTACTTATTGATGAATAAATAATTAACATATAAGAAGACTAATATAATATTACCATCATACGTATAATATGACGTGAGCATTTATAAAAAGACTACTTGTAGGTATATAATATATTAATATCTATAATGCATTAAACGCTGCAAGAAAGAGTGGTGAGGAATGTGTTTCCATTTAAGACTACAATTTCGTTGCACAACTATGAGCGTAAAATATGTGACAATATCAAACAAGTTACCTCACTTTAGTACTACGTAGCCAGATATCCTCTTCGAAAATGTCGTGTAACCGTTGACAATCTTTCCAAACCTATACACTACCTAGCACTATTTAAATTTATATTAGATATAAAATAAAGCGACTTACGAGTAAATTTTTTTCAAATATTAGAAACTATACAAAAATTTTAAATATAAATATCCTCATTATTTTAATGATTATAAGAGCAAAGTTAAATTCACAGAAATTTGCTATTTTTCAAAACAATTTTATTTGTTTTTTTAAATAATGCTACTATATACAGTTTATAGTAAATATATATATATATATATATATATATATATATACACATGTATAATATAGTTTGTAAATAAAAATAATAACAATAGATTCCTAAATAAATCTACAGCATATAGTTTTAAATATTTTAACAACCTACTACTATATCAAAGTACAATAGATATGATTAAATTTTTCAATCATATTTTATTATTATTTCTTTGTATAATATTGCATTGTGTTTCGTTGCATTTATATACTTACATACACAATACAAATAACTCAAATCTTATGATTTTTAACAAGAATATTTTTATTATTATTATTATTTTTGTGCTAAACACGAGTATGTACGTATATTCGTTTAATATTAAATTATTAGTTAATAATGAAAATCATCATAAACTAATGAATACTAGCTACTAATATATCTATGTATTAAAATTATTATGAAATTAAAGTTCTGGATTCTTTTTTATTCATTTTCTTCTTGATTTTTAGTAACTAAGATTTTGTATTTTTAACATACTGTCTAATTATAATGAATTGATTTAATTATGACATTAATGTTGCCAAACAGTTTTCCAATTACCAATAGATGTACCTATTAAAAACTGAATATAATTGTTGAAAAAAAAATGTTGAACAATATTGTTTTTAAACTATGTAATGCTGATGTTGGTGAGATATTTTATTTGTAAGTAGTACGTTCGTTGAATGTATTTTAAATTCAAACAAATATTATATGTACCTATACTAAGAATCTGTGATGTTTATACTATTTACAAGCATATATTTATTGTTTTTCTATATAGTATATAACCATTTATTTATTTATACCAATCTGCTTCATTCCTGAAAGTAATAACAATAATAATAATATATTTCTAGTAACAAGAAGATATAAATAGTATACAGTGTATGTGAAATTTTACTAGAAGTTACTCCACACTGAGGTAAAACCTCGTGTCGTGGAGTAAGAGTACTTATTAGTCGGTGCCATTGTGCCAAAATACAGTTGATCTATAATAATAATAATAATAATTAATGATAATAATAAAGGAAAATAAATAAATAAATAAAAATAAAAGAGAAAAAATCAAAACAGAGTTCAGCTTAAAGTAGTTGATATAATAGAAAAATTGTAAATGGTAAAATATATAGTACCTATGTAAAGGAAAAAAAATCACATTTTAGTATTATGAATATTTACAGATTATTGTAGAACCAATGTTTTAATTTTAATTTAAAATTTGAATAATTATAACCAACTAGTTATTCCTTTGGAATTGTATTAAGAGACCTTAATCCAATCTGTAAGAAAGATATTAATGCTTTTTTGGTATTCACAAACAGTATTTCAAGATTTTTTGTTCTTAAGTCATACATTTGATTTTTAATGTTGAACAAATTATTTTTGTAAATAAAATATATTGCCTGTTTTTTATATAGATTGTCTATATCAAGGACTCTTAATAATTTAAATAAATCACACGGAGGAAAAGTTTTTGGTTTGTTTAAAATGATTTTTATTAAATATTTTTGTCTAATTAATAACTTATTTTTTAAACTGGAATTGCATCCACCCCAAGCTATTAAACCGTATTGAATTATTAATTGAGCCATTACAATGTATGTAATTCGGATAAGGTTATTGTTTAATATTTTTTTTGCTATAATGAAAAATTAAGTTAGTAGTCTAATTATTGAATTTTCTACATGAATATTCCATTTTAAATGTTGGTCTATTGTTATACCAAGGTCATCAATAACTTTAATTTCAGTTAAATAGTATCTACTAAACAACTTAAAACCGCAATAACCTATTTGAAAATAAATCACCGATATCAAAATAACTCTAATAATCATATTATCAATATCAAATCAAAAGCATTTTATTCAAATTCAAACGTTGTATTTAGATTATTAACACATTCAATGTCAAGATGACCCATACGAGTATGTAACTCAATATTTATATTTATTATCATAAATCCCTAATTAAAACATTTAAACAGTATGCTCTATAGTCCATTTTGATAAATCTATTTTAAAGTATAATAGACATGCCAAAATTATTCGTATCTACATGACTTCATAAATACAATACAGTTATTTTTAGTTAAAAATTGTAGTAAAATAAAATAAATTTATAATAATTAAATATTATGTTTTAATCATTATAATATTTAGATGAATAAGGAGAATAAGAGAAAAATAATATTTACTTCATAATATATAATTATGTTTTTAGTCAATATCGACTGACTTACTGTAGAACTACAGAACTGTGTGAATAGATTCTGGATGCAAATAGGCAATATTATAACATAATATTAATATAAATATTTTTAAAATGACATTGTGATACGTTATATTGTGTAGATATATTTAACTACCTAATAAAATGTGTAAAAAAAATTCAAAAAATATATAAAATAAAACAAAGAGTTAAAAAATAGATCAAATATGATTACTAATTAATTACTACCTAAGTATTTTAAACAATAATATTATCCTGCATAATATTTAATACTACATGTTGATGAAATAATATCGTAGTTAATTTATAATGATGTCCTCGTTCATTTTACACATTCAAAATATTGAATTATTTTAATTTTATTTGAACTCGCTTACCATATTCATAAAATAATAACTTATAAGCTTTTAATTTCACTGGGATATTCTGTTTTCAATTTGAACCACTAGCATAACGCATAAAACCCCTAATCCTGACCCAACTTTAATTTAATTCATTATATTCATGAATTTCAAATATGAATCGAATGTGCTTCAATATGAATTAAAAATTACAACTTTAGTTTTCATTTCAATTGAGACAAGAATATATAGGTATAGGTATACAATATATTATAATGGTATAATGGTATAATTTTTTTTTTTTACTAATATCAAAATAATAACAATTTTATATTATTAATATTAATGCAATATACAATCGTCTTCAGATATAGCTTGGCATTCAGGCGGAACGATAACATCACATTTGTTTTAAACATGTTTCGCTAATTACTAAGTTTAATATATCATAATTTATTTTCTGATGTATTATTGGATTTATCATTTAGTTATAAATTATATTATATATATATAAGGTCATTAGCTTTAGGTGGCTATTAAGAGACATAACTTCCCGCTTTTTTGTTCATGTTAGCATGGCGTTGGTATAGATTTTTCGGGACAATACCAATTAGTGGACATTTACTGAAAACGCTAGGTACCAGATGGTGCCAAAAAATCTACTGACAACTGTAGTAAGTATAAATTATAAATAAACTGAAACAACAATTGACACTCTGTTATAGCTATAGACATATTGATTTGTTTATAATTTTAAAAAATATAAATAAATACATACATTAATAAATGGATAGGTTAATTTTAATATAAGTAGGTAGAAAATACATATTATATGATATGGGTAAGTATACAAATCATGTGAGAAATTCTCATATATTGTTTATAATTTACTTATTCCACATTTATGCACAATGATGCACCATATACAACAATAATTTAGGTGTATTTCTATATCTAAAAATAAAAACTGTCGTAGTTTAAAATTCCATAAAATGAAACTCAATTTGTATGGTGGTATAATGGAGTTTTCATTGTACACACTAGCTGTACGACATTAATATTAAAACCACTTAATACGTAAATAAGTTGAATAGTATATTATTAGGTATATTAAAAAATTAAAATTACCTACTAAAAAAAAAAATATACTTATGATTTTAAAATTGTCAAATTATTACACGAATATAATTATATCATGTTGTATTAATATGCTAAAGTATTAGTTTTTTTTTTATATTGCAATCGAAATTTATATATAAAAAATAATTTCAATGTCATAGAGATTTGGTAGGTATTAGGTATTCATATTTATTATTTTGTAACATTTATACTTAGGTACTTACCTATATAATGGTTATCATTAATTTATGTAATAATTATTAGACACATACATAGTTTTTTTTTAGATAAAGCATTTTTTAATAGTTTTACAATATAACAACAATATATTATGCAATATATCACAATATATCACAATCTACTGCAACGATTCAGCATTCAGACATTGGTAAAATATAAACTTTTGGTGACAAATTACAAAATTTGATGATGACAGAAAAAGTATCATAATATGGAAATATTTTAAGTAAGGGTACCAAAAATCAACCCCTGCATAATTTTTCAGATTAATTGTACAAAAAGGCCGCTCTAATGTTAATTTTTAAGGATCAATGTCATGGATCCTGTGCTGCGTGTAGCGTGTAACACATATACTCGCATTTTAATAAACTGTTATTGTTAACATACCAGGTTGACTCTTATCGTTGCAGTGTCGTGAATATTTTTGATGTTCTACAACTACAAGAATTGTAAAATAACTAAATCTATATTATTCAGTTGTTGACTTTTCCAGAGAACCGCAGCTATGATAAATAGTGGGCTGTTATATGTATTATAGTAAGTTAATAATTAGAGGCGTTCCTGTTTTGTAGCTGATAAAAAAATAATGAATAGAATAATATTAATATTGTTTAAAATAAAAGTGATTTATTAGACTAAAAAAAAAATGTACATTTTTTAATTTTTTTTATTATAGGTATTCTGTTTTTATCAAATGCAAAATATCTGTTATTTTTCTTATAAATTAATAATTTAATTTGTACCTAGTCAGTTTGATAATATAAAACTTCAAATAAATATTCATTTATACCATAAATTATTTAATGTATCCAGAACGAAGCAAATTTTAAGGCAGGTCAAATAACTTTTCTGGTCCGAATTTCTTTCATTTTCCCCCAATGATAAAATTATTTAAAAACGCTTTACAAATCAATTTATATTAAATCATAATATACAGTAACAAATAATAAATTTAATACAATATAATAATAAAGATTACCTAATGATACAAAGTTTAATGTTTTTCATTTCTATAAATTCCCCATAAAAGATTAAATAACCTTTATTTTGTCAATAAATAATAATTATTTAATTTAATTACATACTTGTGTTGTAGGTACACAAAATAATTAACTACATTTTAACTTTTAATCTGTACATGACATTTAATTATTTTTCTATTTGTCAGTATTAATCTAAAATTAGGCTATGCCATTTTTTATCCATCCTGGGCTCCGTATACAATAAATATGACAATTCATTTCAAACTACTATTATATTCATTTGCGAACGACAAGGCAAAAACACTTTAATCAAGAATCGAACGACGAGCAACGCGACAGACGCGGGTAGAAGGTTGGTGATGACCGTGTTTTCCTTTGACTGACGAATGAAATTACCGTGTAGTTACCGCTAATCTGCTCGCGAGTCGCAAGTATACCGTATATTACACAATATGCATACAATATATAGATACAAATATGTGTACATAAATAGTGACTACCGTGGTCAACGAATTTATACTTGTTATTTTCATTAGTCCGTTTTAAAGAAAAATGTTAGTGACTGCCAATCGTTTTTCACCACTTCCCATTCTCAATGTTCTTTTCAAGACTGATCAGTGCCAAATGAAAAATATTATACCGTTTACTCATATAGTTGAATTTCTGCATAGTTAGTTGGTTAGTCTTAGTTGAAGGCGGTCGTTGACGGCCTTTTTCTCCACACCTACTGTGCCATTATCGGCTTTCGACCGTTGCTACCGTTTGGCGTTCGCATCGCTGCGCCATTTATAAGTGCGTAAAGTGCGACGATACCTCTAAAAAATGAGTCAATAGAATTCTTCACATATATTTACGAGCTTCGCTAATTCCTGTTCACATCACCTGTTTTCCGAAGGTTTTTCGAGGATATGGAGTATCAAGTTAAGGTATATATCGATCACATACGTATATATTATACCTACCTATTATATTGAAGATAATCTACAAGTTATTATACGTCTCTTCGACCTTTATTTGCAATTTATTGTATTTGCACATATTATTCTTGTGATTATATAAGTTTGTATAAAATCTAAATGAAATCTTGATTAAATTTACTTATTATAGACACTAAAAAACTATAGACACGTGATGACTAAATCCATAAATTCCTTAAAATATATAGTTCCTAAATTATATATGACAAATTCATAATACAACAAAAAAATAAAAATATTTAGGTACCTACCTACTTATATTCAATTTTGACAGTAAACAATACCACAATTTTAGTACTTTATATAATATTATTCTTAATTTAATGGCAAGCATCAAAAAAAAAAAAAAAATTAATTTTTTGGCACCTAGAATCTTAAATTTTCCATCCCTGCTCTAAGATAAGTTTAACTGGTAAGTGCTGGTAAATTGCTAAAATAAAATATGGTTATTGGTTAACGAATAATTTAAACAATAAAAATTTACATAATATACTGAAATAATTATACTCAAGATTAAATCGTATATAATAATTAATATTATTCACTAACATTATATAACATATTACATAATATAAAAATAACAATAGGTAACTTGAGTTAACAATTTGAATATTTGATCGCCAGTTTCTTAACTGCAATGATCAAACTTAACAGTTTTAAAATTAGGGACAGGGACACTACAGTGTCTAACCAGTCGTTGAACAACATACTCTAATATCAATTATACTTAGTCTTCAAAATAACAATTGGCCAACAAAATACTTGAATCATCACTCATAATAATGTACATGTAGGTACATTTTATGCACGTATTTTTCATTCTATCTAAATATTTTTCTAATAAGTAACATTATTAAAATCATTAATTTAACTATTCAAAAAAAATAGAATAAAAAATAAAAATAAATATTTCAAAAAATATTAAATTAAAATAGAAACCAAATATATATGTACCTAATACAAATTTAACTCAGAAATGAAAACCGAAAAACAGAATTACAAAAGCATAAAAAAAAGCAAAAATATGGTTGAATGTATATTTTAATATTATTATGCCCGAATAATTATAATAATATATTGAATTTGTTTAAAAATATTCTACTATACATCCTAAAACCGAATAGTCATCACACAAACCAATAACTCTCTTTTCGATTCTTTCAAAATAATAGAGAAATTCTTATCAAAACATATATCTTATTCGACTATGTAAATCTTACCTAACTTACCAATTCTCACAATTTCTTTGGTTGTTCCATTCTATGTCTCCAGTAATTATCTCCACTCTGATTAAAAAGTAATGGCTTTTTCATGTGGCGCTATCTAAATTCTGCAACCTTCAAGTCTTTCATTTTATAGTACCTCATCATTTCAACTCACTTATAACTCACTCACATCAGTATTTATCCCAGAAAACTCAAAATAAAAAGTAAAAGACAGTGGTGTCATCAGACCTGAATAGAACCAGAAATCAGAATACCAATTGAGATTAACTCTAAGCCGGATTATAACTTACACCTAATTGTTTTAAACAATTTTAACGAGGTTTGGGCTAGCTACCTTATCCGGTACTAAGTGTCGTTACCTGCTCATCTAAAAATATAATAATATTATAATAATATAATTAAATAAATAGAAACTATATTAAAACCATATGAATATTATTACATGGTATACATATTTAGTGGCCTCTGAAAAAAGAGTTGTTAGAACTTAGAAGGAAAAATGTATCATCGGATCACACTTCTCATCTCGTTTATAAATAGTATACCAATTATTATTTATTGATGTATTTATTTTCACTCTTATTAGTTTAGAAAAAATGTATTGATATTTTTATATAATAGTTTTTATATTATTATGAAATGGTTTATAAATATTATACTTATAATAAGTGTATTTATTTCAAGAATTCATTTTTGGTAATTTATTCAGTGCCGCTAAGAAGAATTATCATTTTATGATAAAATTGTTTAATAATTGATTTTTATCTACTTAAAATACTCATACAATATTTTTTATCACACATTATAATATAGAGTTAATTGTTACATTACACTTAATGTGGAATTTGTTACTGCTCCAATTAATTTAGGTTTGGTAATTAAACTTCGTTGAATATACTTAATGGCTATAATAATACATCTGTTGTATTCGACCTTTGACATATAACTTTTAAAAGCAAAAAAAAATTTCAAACATTTAAAAAAATGTATAAAATAGATGGGATCAATAATTATTAATTAGTAAATAGTAAATAAATCGGTAAACGAATAACGTGACGTAACACTATAGTCTATACTCCATATACTATATAATAATATATATATAATATAATATAGTGCTATACCATCATTATGTTATGCATTATTACAAATAAGATTATAAAATATTTAATAATATTTTACTATACCTAATCGATCAAAAATTAATAATCCAATGTGTATATACTTATAGTTATAGTGAAGGGGGAGTTTTAACCTCCAACCCGGAGAGCCCTTGCGTACGGGACTGGCCAGAGAACAATTTTATTTGCTAACATTTATGAAAAAAATAAAAATGAAAAATTTCTAATGCCTATTAATAATTTAAAAAGATCACCACAAAAGGTGATAATAACACATGCGGAAAAAACTCATCATTGTAAAATAAATACATTCACCAATGATTAATCATCGCTTCATAAGCAGATATCCTTAGAAAATATTGGGGCCTGAGCGGCTACAATTATTTACATAATTTACAAAATTATTCAATGCATACAAGACAATTAACATATCAATAATTAGATAATAACAGTAACGAATATTTTATTTTATTTTTTTTATTTTAAAACAAATGCCTCGGCGACTATAGGGCCATTGGCTAAATATATTTTATTTTAAACCAGCATTCTGGAGGAATCATATCACCAGTAACCAGTGCTAATTGCTATGTATGTGGGCTGAATTATTTATACATGGAATGATTAACGGGTGTCTTACATTAGGGCTCAAAAATAAAATAATTAACTATTCCCACTATCGCAATTGCCCGATAATGGTAAATACTAAATACTAAATACCTAGAATAGAATATAGCAATTCGCATTAGGTATCCGATAACTACTCCGCGATCGACTGATAATGGTTAGGTAAATTAATTTTTATTCGCGATCGATCTATATTCCTAGAAAGATCGACCACTGCTATAATATAGGTGTATAATATAATATATTATATTATATATAATAATTTAAGTAAAATGTTATATAAATAAATAAAATAATAAAACATAAATGTACGATATATTTTTGAAAAAAAAATGTTTCAAAATAACATTTTTTCACTGAACTATTCAGTATTTTTATTATTTTGCAAACATTTTTGAGGGGGCTTAGTGGCTATCAGGGGGAGCTAAGCCCCCCCCCCGGATATCCGCCAATGCATCGCTTCCCTAGGAATCCGAAACGAATGAAAATTTTAAATTGCACATGGAATTTATTTTTAAAATACGATAACCAAACCTCAAGATGACTACCATCTCCTTATGATAACTATAACGCTATCTAGTGGTGTTTATAAATAAAATAAAATTTCGTAGCCTGCACAGAATAACACCATTAAAATAATAAAAACTGATAAATAATTTCAATATATTAATCAGGTATATAATTATCAATTATTATTATTAAGAAAATAACTCCATTTAAGCTATTTCAGCTAATAAACAATTACATAATTAATCAAATTAACTGCTAAAAAAGTACTAATCTACTGTACCTACACATAAAAAAAAAATTATCGATATAAAAAGAATAAAAATTTCAAATTTCTATAAATTGCTCAAAGTCAAAATATTTAACATACCTAATATGTTAAAAATTACAAATATCTACAGTTATTCGTGTTTGAGTTGCACCAAAACAACATATTTTGTCGAAAATTGGTTAAGACTGTTAAGAGTAATTTTCCATTTCCCCATGTTATATAGTTTGTTTTTCTTGATTATTTCGAAAAATACTGGGATTTTTAATTTGAACCCCTGCAAAACACATATTATATACAATTTTTTATCTGAAATCATCCTCAAAGATGAAAAACGAAGCATAATATTTTCAACTACAGGCACATTTGGGCTTTGGGGGATTTTGTTTGGTTATGCTCAGCACTCCCAATTTTGAAATTAACACTCCTAAATTGTTTCATGTTAATTTAGATTTTAATAGTAACAGGTACTATCCATAACATAAAATTATCGTCATGAAAAAAAAGGGAAAGGCTTCAGCAACCCTTGTTTTTTCATTGAAATTGCGCCCCAGTATTTACTTATCGTATACACACACACGCGCGGGATAAAATAAAAAATACATTGTAAAATCAATATACATTCATCGCTTTGCTCAAAATCCAAAGTAAACATGTGACAAACAAAATAAACAGAATAGTGTAAGTAATAAAGTGTATTTATTATTAATAATTACATTATAACTTTATTTAAATGTACTTTTACTAATTTACTATACCTTGGCCGACGGCCGTAGCCTGTAAGCAAATACCATAGAGATAACACTATGTCACTATAGTCTATATCAGGAGATTATCTCCTACACCGAGGATGTTTTTGCCACGGTTGTACAACTATAGTATGCACAGATATAGATAATAAACTATTATAAACTAGATTCTAACTGTAATAAAAAAGTGAAGTCAGATATACTGATACTACTCAAGCCGCCATCTTTAAAAAGGGCACCAACAATATTTCTTATATTAGTGATGAGTACTTTCAATTTATTTTGGTGAACTAATTCATATGATTCTGCTCATTAAAATGAATCGATTTAAATGAATTAAAAGTGAGCTAATGGTCCCTAAAATATGATTCAATATTTTGATTAGTTCATCAAATTTTGTTTTATTCAACAGGTGTGATTACATTACAATTTATATTTGCATTTTTATGTATTATAATATACATATAAAATTACATAATAATAAAAAATGACACTAAAACGTAACTAATAATTCATTCAATACTTAGTATTTTAGATACAATGTGGAAACAAGTAGAAATATTGTAATTATTATTGTTACCTATTATTATTGTAATATTGTACATTGGAACCTGCCAATTTTTGTAATTCTGTCAAAGTATAATATACCTATTTAAATTTCATAAAATTGTATAATAATTAAAAAAAATAATGTAACAAATGTCAGTTAAATCTGTGGAGTAAATTGTACTAATTAGTAATTATAAGATATGGATTAGAATATAACATTAAATAATTGTCATTAATAGAAGAATTTTTTACATATTTGACTGTATAAATGTAATTTTTATTTTTTAGTACTTTTTCAGTACTTAGTATGTTTGGTACTTTTTAACTTTTACTATTAAGTATCATACCAGCCTTTGAAAAAACTCGTTTATTATCTATATCTGTGATAGTATGATTGTAACTCGTATTTTAGCCGCTGTAGCAAACGCTAACTTTTCACCTTGGAGAAAAAAACAATAAAATGTATACAATTCGCGATACAAACGAACGCGTCGTCGACAAAAGGAATTAGAAGCTGCAGATCGAACCATAAGACTTTATCATTCAACAGTATACTGGTTCGATGTAATATTAGGTATGTTTAGGTCGTATATTATGTCTAGCGTACATATCATGTTAGGAAGTCGAAACTGTGCAAGATTTCATATCTGAGTATCTGACAGCACGCGACCGGATTTAAAAAAATATATTTCAATAAAAAACAATCATACAGCGCTGCAGTATACGTCACAATTAGTATTATTATTCACAACTACCGCTCGTTAGTGGTCAGCTGATCGGCTGTTCGCCAAACGCGTCCGTTTACCGCCGCCCACCGGTGCAGTCGTTAAAGCGGCGTTCCCCGTGGAAATGGCCGCCAGTATAAATGTGACTTTCATCAGGTCGACATGGCTGTCGTTCGCCGCCGTAGTCGCTGTTCACGAGTTATTGTAGTCCGCCACGGAGGTGAAGTTTTGCGGTCACCGTTTTCCCGTTCACCGCCCGCAAAAGGTGGCGAAACGCAGTTTATTCGTCATCGATTCACCCCGATTACGTGTGTCGCAGGACGAACTGTAAAAAAAGATCACACGGACGGAATAACAACTGTTGTCAGTCGAAACGTGTCCTCGCGGATACCAGTGATAAAATGACGTAAACGTATGTGATCATCGGCAAACTATAGCTATACAGTACATTATTTACTCACCAACTATTTAACTGCAACATATTATTTTGTCTCATACCAATGTGATTTGACAAATCTACCGCTTATCTACCGACGTGTGACCGATGCGTTGTCGATTAGGTAAAAGGCCCAAAAACACTGGAAAATCTTCTTAGTATTTAATAGTATACAATTTTTTTTTTTTTTTTTTTTATATCCGAACGTTTTTAATTAATTATTATATAATAGTTACCTATATTATAAGTCACGATTGTTGTATTCGTATAGTTTTGATGTTAGCGAAATTACGTTACCGTTTTTGTTTATATTTGTTTTACCATTTACGGCTGTGTGCCCGCACCAAAGTCCGACGACTGTCTCTGGAAGGCAAATAACCGCGAGTAGTGAGTAGTGACTAGCGAGTGCCGAGTACCAAGTATGTCATGAGGAAAAAAGTACACCTCGACTGACCTACTTATTATTATTTATTGTGTAATAACCAACAATACGTTGTTATTATCTACTTATTACTATAATGCATTATACAACATCCAACAGGGAAACAGCATTTGCTTAGCTGTGTTTACCTTTAGAATTTTAAATCTCATAAATCTTCCAGGTTTTAAAAATGTTCGGTTACCTCTTCTCCCCACGACTACACCCCCCACCCCTCCTCCGTTCTGCAGTTGCGCGTTTTTAAGGTGGCTAAACGGCTTCGACGACTGATGGAACGCCACCCACCGACTTTTGAGCATTGCCAATTAAATTCCGTTAACACGCGTGACTCGTATTCGATTTATTCGAAGGACACGGCCTCTAAACTCGCGTTACCATCGTAAAATATTTTTCGCGAGAAAATGTATTTTTAAAACTTATTTGGTAGGTACACAGAGTGATAATATTGTATCTGAAATGTTCCTATAGGCTTCTGACATGATATTATATTAGTATATGACCACAGATTAAATAAAACTAATATTAATTTTTAATATTATATTATTATTATAAGTTTTATTTAATCTGTGATATGACACTAAAACATGTATATTATATCATTGTACACATTCATTATTAAAATTATTATTTTATACTAGAACTCTACATATAATATTGTTTTAAATCAGTATCAAATTTTCAACTTTAAGTAGGTTTTGATAAAATGTATTCTAACAATATATTTATGCTAAGTTGTCAATACCTATATTATTATATTATTATTTCATAAGCTAACGATATATGCCATACATGGTCAGTTAATCAAGTACCTACTTAATAATTTAAGAAATCAAATATTTCATTGAAAGCATTGTTTCTTAATAATTTATATTTTCAATTTGAATATTTGATTCTTCGTCTAAAATGTGACTATTTGAGCTTTTCTGGTCTTAAAACATTTAAAAAATGAATATTATTAGGTATCCATTGTAATGTTTACTATTGACCTCAGTGTATAACAATACTATAATTAGATAATTTTACTCCAGCATTATTTTTTTCAGGTTTATGGATATTAACATTGAAATTTATCGATAAAAGAAAATGGCTTCAAGGTAATTTATTAACTCGTTTAATTTCATATATTATATGATCATCTTATTACAATATTAAAATTCATTATTAAATATTTGTATTAAAATCTAATATTTAACTATTTAAATATATAATATATACCTTCCTATGTTACTTTATGTTTGTATTTTTTAAATATTTTTCACTTTAACATCATTTTTTTACAGATTAGATAGACTGTTTATATTATTAGAAACAGGAAGTAGTCCAGTTACAAGAAAAGCAGCAGCAAATCAATTGGGACAAGTGGTGAGGCTACATCCTCATGAACTTGAACCTTTATTAGAGCGTATATCTTCATATTTACGACATTCTTCATGGGAAACTCGTATAGCAGCTTCACAAGCCATTGAAGCTGTAATTAAACAAATACCCCTATGGTGTCCTAGTGGTTTACCTCCTGTTAAATTAGGTATGCAAGATAATGTTTGTTGTTGAAATATTAATGTTAATATAATATTATATTTTATAGAACTTTATAGCGATTTACAAGTAGATGAAAAAGAAAATGATGGGAAATTATGCTTTGATACATTTGATTTAACTGCTATTATGAACTGTTCTGCTTTGATGGCTTCTCCAGATATTGAACAAGATATTCCAGTAACATCAGAAAATGGTAATTTCTAACTTATTAATGAACATGATTACTGTTTTTTGCATTTTAATCAAATTTCAATGATATACATTACCTATATAGGCATTTTTGTAAATATCAGTATATCTGATAATTTTTTAATAACCATTTATCTTATTTATAAATATTTCCAATCATCAATTAATTATATAATTAAATCTATTTTAATTACTTATGGGATTACTCATCTCTTAAATTTATATTCTAAAATTGGTATAGAGTATATAATCTAAATATTTAATTAGAAACTGCTATCTGAGATGAATCATTTGTTGATAAAATAAATATTATAATAATATGTTCATTGTGCTTTTTTTTTATTTATTATTAATTTATTTATTTTTATTATGGGCAAATTCATTTTTATATTAAATTAAACATTTTGAAAACTTAAGTTAGCAAATGATTAGGTTTAATTATTTTTTATGTATAATAGATAAAGAAGTTGTAATTATAAAAGTCAAAAACAGTTGTGTTAAAAGATTTAGAAAAAAAAAAATTGTGTTTAAGGAACATGAAATCAATATAATATTAATTATTATTTATTATTTTACAATTATTGCGCTATAAATTAAAAAAAAAAAATCACCATTAATTACTACTTGATCAGTTATAATACAGTCATAATTTATACATTGTTTACCTATACTAAATACTAATTATTAAACTATAAAGAATTTTCTATTTAATCATGAGTTAATTCATATACCAAAAACATAACTCATAAGGTTATATTCTTTATTGTTATGCTAAGAATTTTTTATTTCTTTATTTTAGTTTTTTTTTTTCTCATAATAAGTTAATGATGAAGAACATTATTTGGTTTTTTAATGGCAAATGACACCTTAAAATGTGATTTTTTCTATTGGTTTCACTATGGGTCAGAATTGGTATAACCTGTTTTCATCGTCAGCATTATTATTATTATATATTACTATGTATGTGTATTTAATTTGAATCTCAAATGTTCTGCTAGGTCTACAATAACACTTGAATAAGAAATACTTTTGTTTTGTTATTTAATTTAAAATCTGAACCATGAATCTTATTTCAGATATATTTTCGCTCAAAACATCCTTGATGTATTATTACTCAATAACATTATCACTTAAAAGTATATAATAACATTAATTTTTTTTAATGTGAAAATATGATAATTTATAATAAAGTATTAAAGTATTTTATAATAATATTATAACTTACATACTTGTATCATGACATTAAACAGCATCTGACTAAAAGATCATTTGTTGACTTTAATAAAGCCAATAGAAAAAATAATACTATATGAACATATTAAACAGACTTTATACAGTTTAAAGTTCAAGTTATTTTTTTTCAAAACTTTGGTGCCTTCAATTTCTCATAAAAATATAACGTGTTTGTTTATATTGTATTGTATTTAATATTCAAAGGTCATTATATAAATATTATGATTGATAATGATGTTTATATTTTATTTTATAGATAAAGAAAAAATTATTAAAGATCAACAGAGAATTATTAACAAAACTTTGGGGTTTGAAATTATTGGTTCAGATATTATAACATCAGATGATATAATGATTTCATCAATACCTAGTCAACCCAATTTAAAAGTTAGTATTTAGTATAATAGTTACTATTTTACTAACTAGTATATTATATCATGAAGATTAAAATTCTGGAACCTTTAACCTATTTACATTTATAAAACAGCCCAGTTATGGACTTGTCAAATAAATCCTATCAACTGTGAATGTATTACATACTATAATATATTTTGATTTAATATTTGTACTACATACCTAGTAAATTTTAAATTCCTAAATAATGTATAGTATTTTATTGTTGAATAATTGAACTCAATACTTAATATGAAAAAATAATACATACATAGTATTATTGTATTTCACTAAGTAAAAACCTTTAATTTATTTGGAATTATAATTTTAAGTTGTAGATAATTATACCCAATTTAAAATAAATTCAATAATGTTATTAATTTTTTATGACATGTATTTATATTTTAGAGACAACTGAGTGAGGTAGTGAAGATGGATACTGATTTAGATAAAAGTTCCAGAGAAACTAATTGTGATAGACGAAAAGCTCGCCAAATTGAACTGAATAACAAAATAGTGAGATCAGTATCTTTAGATGGTGGTTATACTGAAGCTTCAAATTCATACAAAAAAATTAAATTAGTTGATAATAATGAAGAGGTAATCCTATAATTTTACTATATTAACATTTTAGGTTTTTTTTTTTCGTTAAGTATAAAATTAATTTTACATTTTTTTTAACCATTCTAAGTATTGAACTAAACTTTTTAGTTATTTGTAATATAAGTTACTAGCTATCTCGTGAACTTTTTTGCCCTTAAAAAAATCGCCAGTTCTTATATAGGATATTTTTATAACTTATTTCATCTTTAACAAATATTGTGGACATTATCGGCCTCTTACCTACCATAATATTTTGTCATCCGTCCGTGCTATTGCTTGATTTTAACTTATTATTCTCTAACTTTTTCTTTTTTTTTTCTTACATAACTCATAGCATAAAAAGTTTAAAGGTCTTAGCTGACCAGACAAATATTTCTTATGGTCACGATTTACAAGTTAATACAAAAATACCATTGATAAAAACTTATTTGGACTATCATGAACATTTATTTTTTAATGAGCCCAATCAGTTTATTCATTTTCAAGTTCTGTGCTTACCAACAAATAACATTTAATTTTTATATTTTACATGTATTGGTTATATTAATTTAATTTAATTTATAATAATTGCCTTTAAATCACTTTATTATCCAAAATATTTTTTAATTACATGTTTGTAATATAAAAATATTTTCCATGTTGTAAAATCTTATTTATATATATATATATTACATCTTTTCTTTTTTTAAGGTTGAAAATGATTGGCCTTTTAAAGATTTTACAAATACTTTACTTAAAGACTTATTCAATACTAAATGGGAAATACGTCATGGTGCTGCAACAGCTATTCGTGAAATTATTAAACACCATGGTCGTGGTGCTGGAAAAGCTTGTAATTTACCTTCAGACCAAGTATGTTAAATTAATGTCATGTATTAAATACTATTATATAAGTATAGTAATAATCATTAATATATAATAAACAATGTTTATATTTACATTATAATAATTTTTAATTTATTATTAGATGGAAATCCATCATCAAGCATGGTTAGAAGATGTGGGACTAAGACTTTTATGTGTTCTTGCATTAGACCATTTTGGAGATTTTCTTGGTGATCAAGTTGTAGCTCCTGTTAGAGAAACATGTGCTCAAGCTTTAGGTATATAAACCTACTTAAGTACTTAATTATTTTAAAAAGTAATGACACTAAAATATTATGCTTATGTAAATTATAGGTTTTATTGTAAAACTTATGTCTGAAGAAAATGTTTTAAACATAATTCATGTACTTATACAACTTATTCAACACACTGACTGGACAACCAGACATGGTGGATTATTAGGACTGAAGTATTTACTAGTTGTTAGAAAAGTAAGTTATTAAATATTAATACTATGAAGTATACTACACATTTTTCTATTTCCTTGAAAATAAATTTTAAAAACGTTTATATTGGTAACAATTTATAATCCTTGTATTACTTAGTGGTAAAGAAACTGCTTAGAAACTAATTTAATTTTAATTCAAATATTTTTTTTGAGATAGAAAATTACTAATTACTAATCATGTATATTTGTAATTATTTAAAATAAACTCTGAGAAACATTTTTTATTTTAGGCTTCAATCCTACTTATCTTTAAAAATACACTAACATACACACACACTAATTAAATATATTTAATACTTATGTACATTCATAATTTATTTAATATTTTATATTTTCAGGATATTATTGAAAAAATATTACATTTATCTTTTCCATATATATCTAAAGCTCTTATGGATACAGTAGATGATGTTAGTGCAGTAGCTGCATCTGCTTTGTTGCCAATAGTTGATTTTATGATTAAATGTGATGAAAATTGGGCATCTGATGTAATATCCATTTTGTGGCAAATGTTGGCTGTTCAAGATGATTTAACTGCATCTTGTTATAATTTCATGACTTTATTAGCTGCATTATTTAGCCTTCCCTCTGGAAAACTATTAACGTAAGTTTAATATTCTTTTTTATAATTTAATAATAAATAACTAAGAGCTTATCTTTTAGAAATGAACCAATTCTTCATGTTTTACCTCGACTTTGGCCATTTTTAACACATAATGCAACTCAAGTACGATTAGCTACTATGAAGTCTTTAATGACATTAACTTCAACTCCTCAATTATCGTATGCTGATAATATTGAAGATATAAAATTACTTCAAGATGCTATGAGGCATATTTTTCAGAGAGCAATGGCTGAACCAGATATAGAAATACAACAAATTATAAAAAAAGTATGTTTTTGATAAATTGTTAAATATTTGGATAATTTTTAATTATTTAATTTATTTTTAATTTAGGTTTGGGCCAATTTAATATTAAACAGTAGCCTAACAGCTCTTTTAAATGCTGCTTGTCCATACATAGGATTGTGGTTGGCAATGACCATGCAATCGGAAAAAATACCTTATGATCCATCTAGTATTATTCAATATATTCCAACTGGACCTAATAAAGTAATAATTTTATCTCTAATTGCCGATGAATTGCTGATTTAATTGAAATTCTAAATGCTATTTTTTCTTAATATAAATAATAAACATTCTAACTTTACATTGGGTTTTATATTCAAGGTGGATAATGTACCTAGCCTTACAAGTGAGACAAGTATAGATGTCAAATATTATATTGGTGGAAGTGAAGCAATTCCTACAGACCAAAGAGAAAAAAATGCAATCAGAGCAAGATATTTAGGTGCAGAAATGTTGGGTATGTTTTCTGATTTTAAATAAATTTATAAATACTATTAATATAAACTTAAATTTGATTTTTAGGTTTATTATCTTGTTATATTATAAAACCAGCTCCTAATATTTGTTATACAAATGAAGATGAATCACCTGTAACATGCTATACTAAATTATTAATCAGTAATTTAGAATCTAATGTAGCTATGCAACAAAAGATGACTGCTATGGTGATATCAGAATGGTGTAAATTACAAAAATTAGATAGTTTAGCCTCAAAAATATTAGCTGAAAAAGTAACAGATTGTATGAATCGTATGATTTACTATGATGAAATGTCATTTTCAATAACAAAGCTTATACAAGATGCTCACGATTTTCTTTCATCATTAAAGCATTATAAATTGACTACTCCAGAACATTTAAACCAGGTAAATTTCAAATAAATATTGACAATTTTTATATTTTTATTGTTTTTATGATTATATTTATAACTAATCATGTTAAATAATATTTAAAAATGTATTAGTCGCTAGGACCAAATAATTTTTCCATAAAAGACGTGTTTTACTATGTATATTTATTGTTAATTTGTATCTATTCAAAAATATAAATTATTTCTTTACCAAATTTTTGTGATATTACTCCATGATAAAAGCTAAAAAAAAATTTAAAATATTTTATTTAAGATTGTAACTTTGGAACACATTGAGCTTCTTACTGGGCCAGAAACTGGAATATTGATTTCTTCACAAAAACTTAAACCCAAAATATTTGATCAACTTGAAGATAGGCGTCTTTCATTGAACCAGGCGCATAAACTTATAAATTCTGAACTCATATCTCTAACTACATCGTAAATAATACATTTATATACTATATATACATATATATAAATCATTATATTTATAGATTTATATTATTATTTAATTTAGGACTAAAGCATCATTAGCAGGCGCATTAACAATGCTTCAATATTTACCAGAAAAAATTAGACCTATTGTTAAACCATTAATGGAATCTATCAAAAAAGAATCAAATGAAATGTTACAAGTAATATTATAACATTAAATATTTATTTCAATTTTATTAATTGATAATTAATTTTTCAAATTGATCTATTTTAGCGCTGGTCTGCTGATCATTTAGCTATTTTAATGGATTTATGTATTAATCGTTCTTCATGCCCCAACACAACTATAATTAACAACTTATGTTCTTTTTTATGTGTTGATCCAGAATTTACACCTAAAATAGTAAGTAAATATCAGTTTAAAAACAATTCTATTAAATATCTGTAACTTTGAACTAAAAAATTCTTAGATGTTGTATTCTATTGTTTAGTTTACAACCTCTTAGGCTTTTTTGATGATTTAAATGATTTTTATTGTAACTATTGTAGCGTTGTGTACTAAACAGTGGCGTAACTGAGGGCCCGCAGACCCCGCATTGCGGGGGGGCCCACGGTAATTTGGGGCCCTTTGGTTAAAGTAACTTTAATAATAATAATAATAATAAATTAAAAAAATGGATAAATAAATAAATTGAATAATTGCTTTTTTCAAATTAATTAGAGGTAATCTATGTTTATAATACTATATTAAACGAAATATGTTCGTAATCTTATAGTAAATGTTTAGTAATAATATCTTATCATGTGGAAATACCTACAATAAGTAATAACAATATTAAGGATAAGCGTTTTATTTTATGTTTCCAGTCTACTATAATGTGAGTATGTGACAGTTACGCGACGTGTATACACAATACACGAGTATATATCGTTTTTCATATATTTTTACCATTGACTATACATTTTGTGTATTATATATTAAAATATTTTTAATTCGAAAAATATATACTTTAAATTGTTTTTATACATTATATTATACGAGTATATTAACAATATGAATAAAAAAAAAGTTTTATCTGGTTCTCAAAAAAGGAAAATAAAAGAAGAAAAAAATAAAATAATTTCAAAACTTCCAAAAATTACATCTATGTTTCAAAAACAGGAAGAACAGGTAAACAAGAATAATTAAAATGCTTTTTTATCCCATAATTGTTATTAAACAAATACAATGTTTATAATATATATAATAAATAGTAAAAACTAAAAACTATGTATTGTTATATTACTTATAAAATGAAACATAATAATATAACAGTATGTTTATGTTTGTAACACTAAAACCTAAAATATTTTAAATTAATAATTTTTTCTTGATCTTGTAATATTAGGATCCGTTATTAGTAAATATTCCCGAATCTACGATTAGTAATATTCAAACAGTTACTGTTGAGCAAATTGAAAATAATACACCTAATTCAATATCTTCAACTATCATTGATGTACAAAATCAAAAAAAACCTGTACGTAAATTATTAAAAAATATAAAACAATTTTTAAAATTAAGTATAATCATATATTTTTAATTTAAAGGTTCAAAATGATGAAATGATTAGTATGAATGTTGATCAAGCACAAAACGCAATTAACAGTGATGAATTAAATTTGAGTCACCCTTATCCCACGGATCGTGGACATTTTGTAAATAATATTTCAAGTGAATTAAAAATAAATATTATAAAATTTGGTTCTTGTAAACCCAAAGGCCCATTTTCTCGTGATATTAAAGGGCGCTGCTTTTCTACGTCTTATTATTTTATTGACAATAATTTAAAAAACCTCCCAAGAACTTGGTTATGCTACTCCATGAAATTAAATATGGCATATTGTGAACCATATTGGCTTTTTTCAGACCAAAATACTAATAATAATTGGAAAGATGGAATTTGTGATTGGCAGGGACTTTCAAAAAAAATAAAGATCATGAAATATCGTACAATCATATGCATGCGTATGGAATCAAAATAAAAATATAAACTTGTTGTTGAATAATGATTTTAAAGAAAGTGTTAATTTTTGGAAACAAGTACTTAAAAAACTTATTGATATAATATTTACATTATCATCGTCTAATATTTCTTTTCGAGGTCATCGGGAAGTTATTGGAGAAACTAATAACGGTAATTATTTATCAATAGTGGAACTTTTAAGTAGATATGATCCAATCTTATCAAAACTAGTTGATAAAGATAACGGTTAAGTCCCAAAATCCAAAACGAACTTATTGGGTTATTGTCGTCTTCAGTAAAAAATCATATAATTTTGGAAATATTAAAATGTCCTTTCTTTTCGATGATTTGCGATACCACACAAGATATTACTAAGCAGGATCAACTAAGCATAGTTATTAGATATGTGACAGAGGAATTGGATTCAAATGGTATTCCTTGTAGTTTGAACATAAACGAGAGTTGTATGGGATTCACTAACATAACAGACCAGAGTGCTAAAGGAATAGAAGATGCAATAATGAAGTCTTTTGAAGTAAACAACATATAAATTAATAAATGTAGAGATCAAGGATATGACGGGGCAAGCGTAATGAGTGGCGTATACAATGGCTTACAAAAACGAATTTGTGAAAGAGAACCGAATGCTGTTTATGTTCATTGTGCCGCCCACAATTTAAATTTAGTACTTAAAGATGCAGTTTGTGTTCAACCGATTCAGATATTTCTTGATAATATACAACATCTTTATACATTTTTTAGTTCAAGTATAAAAAGGTGGGATCTTCTTTTAAATGTAAATTCATTATCGAGTCAAAATAATAGAAGTAGTAGTAGCAAACTAGAAAAAATTCCTACACTAAAACGGCTTTGTCCAACTAGATGGTCTTCTCGGCATGACGCATTATTTGCTGTTTATTTTCAATATACA